>DWAP01000288.1:0-23705 GCA_018230625.1 Heliconius eleuchia | reverse complement strand
AATATTTCATCTCCTCGAGTGAGGATCGAACCCACAACCAGTCGGTTTTACAGTCTCACCTCGTGCCGCTGCGCCACGACTGGCCTCAACTGAACTGGTATTTATTTTATTAACATTAAAATTTATTAAGTAACTATATTTTCATTAGGCATACACAGAATCGCTTATTTGACAAGTTGTCTAAAAAGCAGGGATGAACAAAGTATTTAGAACTAGAAAATTATTGAAAATGTGAAAATATTTCCTCCGTAGTACAATCTAACAACGCGAATAATAAATTACTTGAGATTATTTCCACAAACATGACAAACTTACTTACTCCATATTTTATAGTTTTATTACATTATTAAAATGAAATCATCAAATATTGTTCATATCGGACCTGAGCGGGTTGGAGGCGAGCGAGGTGAGCGAGGACAGCGAGGGCGGGCCGGAGGCGAGGCTGAGGCGGTCCGCGTCGTCGTCGGCCTGGTTGTTGCGCAGCTCCTGCAGCGTGTACACGAACTTGCTCCACTCGTCGTGCCGCGGCTGCGCCACGCTCTGCGCACACCACACATACAGATACTGTCACCACTGTCTCTTTGTGACCAGCGGTTGAGACCGTCACTTTGTAAGCCTTTATAAATTAAATATCAAATAATTACCTCAGCTAATTCATACACCCATATCTTGCCGTTGTCGTCGCCGGCGGTCACGTGACCACCGCTCGGGCTCCACGACACGCGGTTAAACGCCACGCCGCCTTCCGACTGCACTGACGCTATCGGCACCTATGTACATTGTTTTTTTTACAAAATTGTTTACGTATATTTTGTTAAATGTTATGAATAGGGATAAATGTTAATTATGATGATACATGTCTTTTGCATTTAATTTACTGAAAAAAATATGCTCAAAACATAACACGTAAGGCTAAATTTTATAAAAAACATATATTATATTTCGAAATGTAAGATAAAGCCGGCTACATTAATAAAAATGACTATATTTATATAAAATGAACATTTTCCGTCGTGTGCACCTCGGTGTCCCTGTTGAGGTTCCAGAGGTCGAGGCGGCCGGCGGCGTCGGCGGCGGCGAACAGCGCGGGGTGCGCGGGCGACCAGCGCACGTCCGCCACGTAGTCGCCGCTGTCCTCGAACGAGTACAGCGCCTTGCTCTCCTTGGTGCTCCACAGCTTGACGCTCCAGTCCACGGAGGCGGAGAGGTAGAGGTGCGCGAGGTCGAGCGCGGCGGGCGCGGCGTGGCACGCCACCGCCGTCACCGGCCCCGCGTGCGCCTCCACGCCCTCCGACACGCCGGCGCGCTGCCCGTGCCTGTAAAACCTCTCATATCAAACACTACACTTTCGTCGTAAATTGGTCGAACCACATATTTATTGAAAAACCACCGTTAGTATTCATCAGCTTCACGCTGTAGACAGACAAGACAGAGGGAACCTAGGATTAAAACAATTCGTTCCCCAAGCTTTGACTCGACATTAGCCCGAGAAACTGAAAATATAAATGTAAATAAATATTTTATTTCCTCGAGTAGGGATCAAACCCACCACCAGTCGATTTTACAGTCGCACTTTGTGCTCCTGCGCCACAAATTATATTTTATAACAGTTTAATATTACCAATATCAATATTTCCATAATTACCTGCATCCACTATAGATATGTCCATCTTCACCTCCCAACACAAAATTATTGACATCCCCATGTGGAAAGTCCATGGCCGTCACCGCGACAGCCTTACTTTGTCTATGCTGAAGCTCCAGGGTCTCCTGGGGCTGGGACAGCATGTCCAGGGACCAAGAACACATCCTCCCATCAGTGGACACTGATATAAGATTATGTGCATTTTGACTGCCCACAACTGATAGGCAGTAGACGGGGTGGGTGTGCGCTAGGGAAGAGAGCGGTGTGCGTTGGATGGGTGTGCGTTTTTGGACGCGATTGTCCCATAGCACTATTTGTCCGGAGTATGTGCCGCCCAGGATTAAGTTGGGGTGGAACCTGTTTGGAAAAAATAGTCATGTTATAAAATTAATATAATATAAAATTAATATTAAAATAAAAAAAATACATGTCAATTTTAAAGTTTTTGACGCTCAACTTTAACCAAGCTGGGACTTGGAAGGCGTCTGAGTTTTAGAAGTGGTTATGAGTTTGACGTCTATTATAATATGTATTAGAGTTCCATACAATTTAATATGGCTTTAATAAGAAAATGCATCACGTCATCCTACCTAGCAAAGGTAGCACTCATGACCGGCGACTGACAATGGAATATATCCTCCGGTGTGGACTTCTTGAACTTGGTATTCCACACGAGGCACACACCATCAGGGTCGTGGGGGGCATCGTCGCTGTTGTGGTAGGAGGCCAGCAGTAGTTCAGGATGAACCGAAGACCAGTCGAGACATGTTACACAACGTCCGCGGGACCAGCGCTCATCGCTGAACGTACGGACGAGGGAGAGGCGGGCGTCGGATTTGTCGTCCCTGGAACCGTAACAGCAAATTAATGTAGCTATTTTTGAACTGAAATTAGTATATAATACATTTTTTATATTGAAGTGAATGTATCACGAGTACTTCTTGGCTTGGTTAGCCAGGTGGAGAAAGTTAACTTAAATATTCTAGTTTCTCTAATTATGATACATTTTTAGCTAAATATACATAATATAAACAAAATATTATTCTTTTACTCTAAAACTTCTCCTCCCCAAATATAGAATTTTCCAAAATTCATATTTAATTTAATCATTATAAGTTATAAAACCTTCTAATTTTTATAATAATGATGTCTCTTAAATATAATTTAGTAATTATAGTTTTGTAATGTTTAGATGTGTAATATAGTGTTCTTTTCATACTTCATTTATTGTTTGTGTTTTTAATGTAAACAAATAAAGAAATGCATAAAAAAAACGATTAACTGTGCATTCTCGTTGTCCCCGCCGCCCGTGTAGTCGGTGTAGATGTCCACGGACTCGGCCAGCGCGCGCTCGATGACGCGCCCGGCGCGGCTGATGAACTTCTGGAACTCCGAAGACAGGAGAATGGTTTGTTTCTCGTCGTTGCTCAGCTCGCGGACTGAGGACAAACGTATTGAAAGCGTTAACTATTGTAATGAATATATATCTTGTCATTAACTATATGCCTATATCTTAAATATAAAGTGTAATTTCTTTACGGGAATTGAAGCCGGCCGTGGTGCAGGGGCAGAAGCGTACGATTGTAACCGCAACCCACAATCTGTGGGTTCGAGTCCTACTCTAGATATTGAAATATTTCTTATTTTCATTACCTAACGTAACGAGGTACAACGCGGCGTTGAGTTCCGCCACTCAACACGCAATGTCTCCAGAATTCAGAAAAGTCGAGAACGGAACTGTCTTAATGGGGAAGTGTCTTAACACTAGGTTCCTCTGCCTACTCTTCTTTTTAATTTTACGCATCTCTTACTTCTTACAAGGAAGAGTTACCTAGAAAAATTTATTTAATACATATATTTGACTAAATTGTTCCTAATATTGTGTGTGGAACAGCCCAACAATTTGCCCGATATATAAAATTTATTACAGAACAAAAACATTTGTGTATACACAATAAGTATACTTATAGATATACCAAATCAATAATGCGACACAGCGTCCTGAGTTCGATTCCCATTCGGAGGAATTAATTATTATATAAAAAGGAGCACCATACCTTTCTTCTCCTTCTCCTCCTCCTTCTTCTCGACGGGCGCCTCGGTGACCGCCGGCTGCACCTCCTTGACGGTGGGCAGGCCGTGCGGCAAGATGCCGGGCGGGAGCTTGCCATGGAAAGCGGCCTCCTCGTCGTCGCCTTGTCGTGCGCCGTCCCCGTCGAATGTAAGCACTGGACGGTGAATAAGAATGGCCCTTTCTGGCCGACGACCAAGCGGCCGCGACTGACTTACGTTTTTCGTATATTAAACGTGTTAAACTTTCACAAAATCATTACTCATAGGAAATTTATCAGTTAATATTATATTTTTAATTGTAATTAAGTCAATCGCGGCATACAAATGTCCGATAAAGTTATTTATTTTTTTTATTGGAATTAAATAATCATTATTATTTCTTGACTTAATTTTTTTTAAATTACAACAAGCACAGATAATAAAAATGTTTTTTTTTAAATAACTTCATAGGATCATGAAATGTTTTCGTGATGTATGAAAGGAAGAGGGTGTTCGCAATATCCATTCTACCAGCGAAGAGTTTATATCGTGATATCTAATAGAGCTACTTTAGAACGAATATGACTAATATAAGATGTAAAATATATTTAGGTATAAGGTAAAAGAGGTAACTAAGTAATTAAAAAAATTCATAGAATTATTACATGTAAAGATATTGTACATCTTACACATAAGAATTTCAAAGCAGTAAGTATCTCACGAAGAACTTAATAATGTATTGCAACTGCAAGTTGTACTTAAAATGATATTAATAGAAAATTTTACCAAAAAAACTATCCAAGATTGGATATTTGCCTAAAATCTATATTAACTTTTTATGATAAAGTTTCATTTATTTGATATTAAAGTAACAAAAATGCGACGACAAATATAGCCTATATTGGATATTTTTTTTTTATTAAAATATTATATTATTGACACGAAAGCATGGTATGTTTGAATATGAGTATCAACTCGTTAATACAGGTATAACCTTAATGTAACGACCCTCCATATAACAATTTCCTCGATATACATTTTTTTTCAAAATTCTCTAAAACTGCTCATAGGAGCAATACAAAATATACCTTTCATTACAAATACATTTGTTTTGCAAAATATAAAAAGAAAGTATAAATAGATTTAACGATTTTTATTACTTTATAACCTTTATATAACGAATCCTATCAGTTTACTAAATTCAATTTCATTTTAAATTTAAACTTATTAAATCCTTCATAAGACAGTTATTATTATTTAGCATTCAATAATGTAAACACTACTGTTTGACACTGTTGTATTATAGTTTGTAACGGCTGATAAACGAAAAAAACTAAGATCTATATATTTTTTATCTTAGTAAAACGAATCGTAGACCATCTTAACCTTATAAAGAACTTCACTGTAACAAATTACTTGATAAAACGAATTATTTTCTGAATCCCTTCAGTATCGTTAAATCGAGGTTGCACTGTATTAGTCATAAATTAAGTCCTTTGTAAGCTCATCAAGCTTTGGAAATTGGAATCTTATACTGTTTGTGAGGAATCGTTATTTGGGTATCGTGTTAACGAAAATTATAGTTACAGTACAGCATTTAACATATATTATTCAATTAGGGCTTTAATATTTCAAGAAAATGAACATGTATCTTTATATTAAATATCTATGTCATATTTTAATTTTTTTTAAGTTTGCATTGCAATAAGTGGTAAAGCGTTAATATTAAAAACTGCCCTAAATCGCACCTTTAACCAATTGCGGATGATTCACACTAGTGCTTCAATAGATTACAATTGCGTCGGTCACGGTTCGTTCTCGGTTAAATTTCATTGTTTTAAAAATATTCTTAATTATATGAGAAACAATAAGAAAATTCACACTGTCGCATACAAGAATACTTCACATAAAATAATATGTGATTGGGCAGATAACAAACCGTGACCGGCACCATAGTGTGAATCCTGCCTTATACTGTAACTATAATCATGATTTTCAGTATATATTATCTGTTTATTTGTAGAGACTGTCATAGCGACCCCATGTTGCGTTCTCAATCCATCTTAGATAGTTGAAGATCGCACAATGTGCAGCAAATTGGACACACACTTGAAGTAACTAAGCGTTTAATCGTGAGTGACAGAAAGCTCTAATCAATAAAAGTATGCAAAAAAAAACTTCCCGAGCTCTCCACTAGAGAGTAATCTTATATAAAACATATACGAAATACAATCTAAATGATACCAATGACTTTAAGTCATGCATAAACACTATAATTTTCTGTCACATGCAAAGTATTTAATAAAAACAAATAATAATAAGGCCACGTAATAATATTTAGCTTTCATATACATATAAATAATATAATTAAATATAAAATATTTAAAAAAAAACTACTGAATATAACATCAAGTTGTTTCGATAAGTGAACTTATACAGCAGTATCTAATCGAGTCAATAGCGAACACACTGTATAAATCCACAAATCACGTATGAATCTGATGTGTGATGTTAAATGGTATTGTTAGCGTCTATATATTGATATAATAGCGTTACACATATGAAGAAATAGATAAGGAGCTTGCATGCTTAGTGACAGGGCACAGGCTCTACCAAGGGCAAGTTTAGTCGATGTCTTATGATTCGGAGTTGAAACCTACCTGTGAACTCGTCCTCCCACTCTAAACCCGGGTTTAGATTGTACTCGTCTTGAAAAAGGGAGGAAAACAAAAATAATGTCAGTATCTTTCGACAATATAAAATTACAAAATCAAAACTATACATATAACAGCGAAACTATTCATAATTTACAGCATGATTCGTGACTCCATTTGATTTAACTGTACGACTGTTTCCCAACGGTTGTATAAGATTATTTGATTTTTAAGATTCAATTTGACCAGTCGTCGAATAAGCTTTTGGGCATCGCCCCACAAAAGGAACATCTACGTAAACAAAGGCACATTACTGGGTATCGCTTGCATAATGTATGTTGTTAGGCTGTTACTGTGAACGTTTTACCACAATATTGCAGGACCACATCAAATTTAGACCAAAGCCGATGAACCAGTCGTATAGTTGAATGAAATGGGTCCGTAGTGTTAAGACCTGTGCAGTGTTTGTTAGTCGAATCGAAAGGGTAAGTGGGCGTGAGATGATATGGCGATCCCCATACCAACACCATATTCAATATACACATATTACAATGAATAATATTTTTTTAAATATTTTTATGTGCTTATATAATATTTGCGGCCTCAATAGTGGCTCGGAGGCCACGTGGAGAACTCTGGAAGGCCACATTTTAATAAGATATAGATATTTTTGGTAATGGAATGTATAACCACATCATACGGCGATGCATTAGTCCCGAGCGTTGTTTGACCCCTAGTCGTAGAGAATGTACCAGATTTCTAGATAAAAAAAAAAACATTCTGAAGGAGATTTTAAAATGAAATGGGTGATTATCGAGCAATCTGGCTAAACCGCGTCTATGATATGTTAGTAGAAACTTCTAGAAGCGTGACAAAGAGGAGATACTCTATATGTACAGATATAATGGACCTAATATACATATATAACCGACACCAAGTTATTGGCGGAAAGTAAAGAGGGAGGAATGTTAGAACGATAGAAAGCGATCAGGAGGAATAATGACTTACCGTAGTAGTCAGTTGCGTGCGCTATATTAGGACAAAAAATTCAAATCATCTGTCAGTTCAAATAAACATGTTGTTCGATATACTCGTTATAAATAATAATAAAATAATTGTTTACATTTGGACTTCTGAAACTTTACATCACTAATATGTTATAAAATTTGAAGAACTTCAATAAGGACAAAAGAGTTATTTTAATAATTGATTACAGTATTTTTTCATGTGACAAAAGTTTCAGTTGATATATGAAATCATTTCAATAATAATCGATACGTAAAATAATGTTTACATATTTAAAATAATAAAATGATGTTCAGTGCTTGTGTAGTTATTAAAAGCATGCCTGTGTTATCAAAATTCAACCATGCGTATGTGAAAATATTTTGTCTTCTTAATTTTATTGTAGTTATTATTAATTTTAATAAAAACTATGTGTCACGTATACCATGCACCAAAGATGAATGATTCCAGTTAATAAATAGCCACATACAAAATATGTATATTTTTTCTGTAATTCCATATAAAAGACTCTTAAAATTTTGCAATTGAGGATTCAGGGAATTTTAATTACATGTTATTGAATAACAATAAAAAAAAACAATAAATACTATTGTATAGTTATTGTTACTACGCATAATATATTTTTTTATATTGAATTAAAATTAGGTAACAATTGATCACTAACTCCTCATTTGTCATTCCAAAAGATGATTAAAAAAGAATGATTAATTGAACCCCACATGAATTTGTTACGAAAAATAAATAACTTCAAATCGTACATTACAACACAAAATAAATTACCAACATGGTAAACAATTGACTACTATGATTACCAAAATGGTAATCAAATGATCACAATGATTACCACGACGGTCACAAAATGATTACCAATTATTACCGTGATTACAAATTATCCAAACCGTAACATAAGTAAGTAGTGTTAATAATATTATTAGAAAATGTATAAAATTTAAATTTTCTTGATAGGTCCAAGTGGCGCGGGTTCGAATCCCACTACGGTTAATTTCTTATACGTTTTCTAAAAATATATTGTTTGATGCCTAATGTGGAATAACACTTCAAAAATGTTATTTAATGTTAATAAGTTATTGAATATTTACCTTTCCGCGGCCGCCACCAGTCCTCCATGTATCCTGCAAGCGGTGATGCATTGGAAGAGCAGCCTTTATATGGTAGCACAAACACAAACATTGCACCTAACTCAATACAGTATTTACTTTTGCTTATTCCTTTTTTATTTATATATGTTTATTTTTTAATTTATTTTAAGTAAATTGAGTCACAGTATGGGATTTCAAAATAAAAATCTATTATAGATATTATAGTATAGTAAATATTTGAGTAGCTAGTTTCTATCTGTGGCGTCATTATCTTTTTTTTTTATGGAAGAAGACAAGGCAATCGAGCGTACGGGTCACCTGATGGTAAGTGATCACCGCCGCCCGCAATTTCGTATGAGATTAGAAGATCCACAGGTGCGTTGTCGGCCTTTAAAAATAAAAATAACTAATAGTTATGTATGACATATAACTCAATTGAGGTGACCGAGCTAACTTTCACCTCAGGTAGTGTGGTAAATAAAAAAGGGGACTTACCAGTTTTTGAATAATCTTATTATCTTGTATTACAACATTACTAAATTAAAAAATATATATTAAAAGCAAGCCATATCATAAGTATAAATGGTATTTTTTCCCTTAGCTATTAAGCATTATGTACTTTGAGATGGCTAGTTTTAATGATTAATCCCAGATTGTGACAATTTCTAGTTACAACCCACAAAAGTAGGTTATTTAAAAAGCTAATAAAAATAAAATTTTGCGTGATATGTAATTTTAGACCGAATTAAGTCCACGTAGCATATGTAGTCCGAATTTATAAATCAATAATAGTATCACTAAAATTATTAATGAATACTAATCAATACTATATTTGAAAAATATATATGTCATATAGCATTGTTTAAAACTAAGATATAAAAAAATACTCTTCAAGTTACTATTATCTATTCAAAATGGTTTTTTTTTAAATATATCTCTACTAATTCAAATGAAAACTAAATGACAATTGAGACATAAAACAAATTCAGACTACCAATTAGGCCACAACAAAAATGATGCGAGAAAAGTAAATACTGTTTCGTAACTACAGATGTCGTTGGTTATCACATGTGCGGTCTATTTGCAAATATGTACTCTACAATTAAAAAAAAAAAACAAACTGAATAATAACTCAAATGTGAGTATGAAATTTATGCATTATTAATGGAATTGTTAGCTAAGTAAATGATGAATTATATTAAAATAAACAAAAAAATATTTGCAAATGACCTTGTTAAAACCATCACCCAGACATCACAGTTTAATTATTTATTAATATATTAATAAATTGACACAAACTCCCAAATAACTAGACTGTATATTGATTGATTTTGCACAACAATGTCATATGTATTTGCAATTTAAAAAAAAAAAACAAGTTATATATATGTCACTATATGGGAAAAGACAATCCTATATTTTAAAAGTGCAAACACGTCATTGTTTATGCAAAATATAAATTCTAGCAAAACCTAGTATTTGAGAATTTGAATGCCGACTTTGTTGTCAAACAAAATTTGACATTAAAGGGCAAATATTATGTCACATTATAAATCCACATGTAATTTTTTTATTAAATCTTACATTATATATATAAAAGAGATCCCATTATTATCAGTTAATATTTAAAGTAATAGTTATGAAACTGACAAAATTCACAAAATCCAAGTGCAAATTAGTAAAAAAATTTATTTTGTTTATTATTAGCACAAGAAAGTTCATTTTACAAATTGATGACATCTTAAAACCAAATGCATATCAAGTTAGTTAATAATAATAACAAAACTTACCATCACGCAATTCAGTTACGCCAGATGTTGTTGTTTGAGTTTGTTTTGCGTATGTGACGTTTTCCTTTGGCGGTATGTCAGTGGACTGTACGGACACTACTTGCAACTGTGGGGGCTTCTTTATACCTCTGGAAAGCAATTTTTATTATATATTAATGTTAAGTAAATAAATTTAATAGAAATATGAAAAATACCATATTTTATCAAACTATAAATAAACTAGATAAGTAGATCATCTCGGGTGTTATACCATCTAAGCTCTAGCCATTTAAGCCATATTTTCTAAATAAAATATATATAAACATGGCTCATGTTGAAATGGTTTTATATTTGTTACAATCTATATTTGTTGTTAACAACAACAAATACATTTTTATTAAGTTAATTATTAAGATCAACAAGTTTACATTAAAATTATTTTCAAAGTGAATATTGCTAATAAAAATCATAGAATTGTATTCCACCATTCAACAGTAATGTAACAAATTAGGGCAAAAAGAGGAGAATAGAGAAACATAACATTATCTTCTGTATATCTAACATGTTTTATGGGGTACATTTTTTACACTGCGTAACTGTACTGCAAATATTGAGGTAAAAGTAATTTCTGCGCTTTGCCTTCTTGCCAGTGAGAGAAAATTCTCTATAATTCAAATCCAAAACTACATAGGCCACTACATAGTAAATATAAATTTACCCTATAGAAGCCAAATCCAGAAAAAAAGAAATATATATACCCATGTGGAGGTAAGCTAGATTTATCAGTATGCGGCAGGCTGGCATCAGGGGATGCTGTTTGCGGTGGTGTCAAAGATGTCATTGAGGATAAAGATGACAGAACATCTTTAACTGGAGCCACTCCTAGAGATGACAGCATCTCATCCAAGTCCCTACGTCTATCGAGACTTGAGGCTGTGCTTGCTCTTTGCTGAAAATATATTATATATATTTCAGTGTACAATAATTTAAAAAAAACTATGTTAACTATTAAAGATGTATATTTTCTCCAGTGTAATATTTCAAAACAATCATTTATCATGATAAAGTTATAATGTGAAAATAATAATTAATAATATACCAAACTTTGTGAAATTAATTCAATTAAAATATTTTTAATAAACAATAGACAGTACTATAAAACTTAAGAGCATCAAAGTATTAACTGTGTTTCTAAATTCTTTCATTTATAAACATACCAATGCTTCCTCTGCATCTTTCTGTTCTTTTTCCCTGCGACGGCGATCCTTTTCCTCTCTCAGAGCCTGGAGCTTGGCCTTCTTACGCTCCAGCTCAGCTTTACGATCTGACATGCTAGACATGACTGCTTCTAAAAAATTTTTATATATTGTATATTATTTTATATTTGAATTTAAGACTGTAATTATGTATTTCCTAAGCAAAAAAAACATATTAAATTTAAAAAAATATGGAAAATAAGTTATAACAAATTATATTCAATGATTAAAGAGTGATAAACAATGAATACATACACTACCAATACAATGCTTTATACCTATTACATACTACATCAATCTAATAACAAATTGAAAATAAATAGTTTAACGAATTATTATTTTTTGCTTTTTGGTTTGTGATAAAATTACTTTAAGATAAAAGCACTACTGTTACAAAACATTACAAAAAATATTTATTACATTAGAAGTAATGTTTTAGAAATTTATTTAAAATATGGACTACTGTGAAAAAAACTGGATGTAAATAGAACCTTAATTCTATAAACATAGATTATTGAATACTTTGTTCTGTATATACCCCGCTATAGTCTCCAACTTTTGGTGCAAATCTGAGATCATTTGAATAATTATGAGTCATAAGATGTTTGAACACTTACCTTTAAATGAAAAATGTCTCAAAAAATAAATTACATTCCTTTAAGAATATAAAAATAAACTGCCGCAAGAACGTGGCACGGCACAAATAAAATATTGATTTTAATGCAGGTAACGGGAAAGTTACAGGCTGCGGTAAATGTATAAGGGCACAAGTGAGGAATATTAAAATATGCACTGTTAATTTGAGCTTTAAAGATTTAACGAAAATATTAAATAAATAAATTTCCAACACACGTAATTCTAACTTTGTTAAATTATGAAAAGAAAAACTTTAAGAATTGATTCTGTAATGTAAATCGTCAATGAAAATTGCATTTAAGTGTTGCCACTTGCCTGGTTAGGAAGAGCAAGATATTACAAAACGAACTCATACAATGGACGATGGATCTTATTAGACATTTAATTTAATAAGAAATAAGAAAATATATTGTTTGTTACTTGAAATTAAAAAAAATATCTAATAATACAATAATAATAATATTGTTACGCTGTTTAGTTTTGCAGCCTCAGAAAATGTTTTAGAACGAAAAAGAAGAACTTTGTTTTATATTCCAATAAATCTTGCGTATTTTTGACCAATCAGATAGGTTTTGTATGATGTACCTCGTTTTCAATAGCAAAGAAAACGCATTTGGGGTGTTGTCCGGCGTGACGAGTTTGTCAACGCCGATCGTAATGATCAAACAGTTTTATTTGATTTTTTGACTGACTTAGTTTATATTATTTTATCTGAAAGAAACAATGAAATTATGATGAGCCGTTCGATGTTCCATTATATTTTGTTACTTTTGTGTAGCACGACAAATATTAATGCAGGTAAGTTATATTAGCATTTTGAATCTTCCGTAAACATTAAACAACGTTACGATCAACTGAAACTTTAAATTTTAGACTGCTTATGAATATTTAATGCTTTGATAAATTTCAATATATTGAAATAATGAATGATTTTTAGATTCGGCAAAATATTATTACGACTACGAATGTAACGAGCCTCTTGTAGACGGTGCTAAACTTACAGCAACTTCTAGTTTGAGGGAAAGAGGACCAGACAATGCTAAGTTGTATGGTAAGACCCGCTTTATTATTTTTGTAATCACGAAAAATTAAGTTCACTGATATAAATTGTTCCTTATTTGTTAGTTTCAATTTTCAGATAGTCATATTTTCTTATAAGTAATTTGCATTTTATAATTTTGCTTGAAGTAATTGATTTTTTAATGCTGTTTTCGATTGCTGTAGTTCATTGTATAGTGTTAAATTGGTTTTATTTGTTATATACATGCATGTTTTTTATGTGAATGTGTTATTATTTACAAAATTATTTTTATCACTATTTTAAGTGTGATAAATGTTAACTAAATATTATTAAGGGACCTTGAATTAGGATTCATTCTCAACAGGTCAACATTAATACAAATTAACCAACAATAATAGCAAAATTAACTTTGAAGAGTAGTAGAAACTTAAGAAAAAATATGGAGAACTTGAATGTAAGATGGGCTTTTAATGTTAAAGCATGGAAACCTACATTTAGCCAGTTATTAGCTGCATCAAGCTACATACAAACAGAAGAAAAACTGAGAATATCAAAATATGTTTTCCAAGAAGATGCAAAATCATCTTTAATTGGAAGATTAATATTAAGAAAATTTGCTCATATTTCAAGTTCTATAGCTTATGAGGATGTTTGTTTAGGTCGAGATAATCTTGGTAAGCCATATTTATTAAATGTTGGAGACAAATTTGTTAATTTCAATGTGTCTCATCAGGGTGATTATGTAGTGTTTGCTGGTAATAGTAGAAAAAAGATTGGTATTGACATAATGAAAATAGAGCCTCCAGCCAATAAGAATATACCAGAGTTCTTCCGATTGATGAAAAGACAATTTTCCACTCATGAATGGATAAAAATCAAAAGCTACCCAACAGAATTGGAGCAAATTGCTAGTTTCTATAGAATGTGGTGCTTAAAAGAGAGTTATGTGAAAAATATTGGTATAGGAATAACAATACCATTAATAGATATAAGTTTTTCAATCAAGTCTGAGTTAGAATTTGGAAAATTACTTAAAGATACAAAACTATACATTAAAAATGAACTTAAGGAAGACTGGGTGTTTGAAGAAACTTTATTAGACGAGAAGCATACTGTAGCAGTGGCAATGCAAGTTGATAAAGAGGAAGAGATACCACTGGTTGCATATGATTTTTTAACATTTGATGATGTTGTGAAAGAAGCTAAGCCAAGGGTTCATCCAGATAGTGATTTTGTAAATAATTTTCTTAGAAAAGAGGAAAAGTTATCTTAATCTTAATTTAATATTGTTTGTCAAATTTTATACAATATGATTATAATGTGGTTATTTTTCTTTTTATGTGTAAGAGACGGTTTTGATTAATTTTAAATTTTATTTACGGATTGTTTTATTTGAAATATTCCATATTGTGGATATTTTACTGTTCTATGTTAAAATATGTGTTATCGAGTAATGGTAGGTTTGGGAAATAAAAATAGTAAGAGTACAAAAATTACATGGACTTTATTTAACTAACTGGAAACAATTACTAACTAAAACTACTAACAAGAAGAAAATTTACACTTAAAAAAGTAGTATTTTAAATGTAAGGTACAAACGCGTGGACGGCGTCAGAAAATGATTTCGATCAGCAACTTGTGATAGATCTCGGAACAGTCAAGAATATAACACGAGTAGCGACTCAAGGAAGAGCACATTCTCAAGAGTTTGTTCAGGAGTACCATATCAGTTATGGCTCCAATGGCCTTGATTATGTTCAATATAAGGCATCTGGTGGTGAAGTCAAGGTAAATATATATAGATATGGGTTCTACTTAACATAATTATGGGTCCTACGACTAAAATTACTATTAGCATGCCATTATAGTTAGATGCTTGTTTTGCACTGGCACAGGTTTTTAGATTAGTTTTTTTTTGTATTTTTTTTCCTTATAGATATATTTCTGTATGAAATATCTATTTTAGTTTATAATATATTTTTATTTCTTCATTATTTAACTAACTCTATCTGTATCAATGTATTTATTTATATCTTAGCTGGACATGAAAAACATTTTCACTGTAATTTCGTAAGTCGAATTTCGCTTGCGTCATCAATACCGTAACCCTGGTTGTGACCTTGAGACACCCCTTTTATGTGTATAGCGCCTATTTTAAATACACAGCTAAATTATTTGAATGCCCTTACAAATGTAACTTTTAAATATATTGTTATTTAGAATCTCATTTCAGTTACATGCCAAAATTATCGTACAATAGGACTTTACGCTTTAGTAAAATTTAAAATTCTTATAAGATTTGAAATATAAACGAAGAGATTAACATAGCCTCTATGTGGTCAGAGGTCGTTGTGGCGCAGCGTCACATTCAGTGACTGTAAACACGACACGCAAAATGATTAAAGTTCATTTCCTCACTTTGGTAACAAGACAAAGCGCAGCGTTGATTTCCGCCACTCAACACGCTGTTGATATGTATCGATAATTTGATTGATGACTCGATAACTTGGACGAAAGTGGGTAATAAAGTGCCGTTACATTGGGTTCCCTTCTACTTACTCTTAAGCGGGATACCGCGTGAAGATGAAAAAAAAAACAATATCCAGTTATATTATTAACAATGTCCAGCTAAGAAATCTCTCACATAACTAACATAGCACTAACTAACTAATTGGTGAAGGCACATCCGCTTGGACGGCCAAAGAGAGTTCCTACTACCAACATTTGACGATAAACCTTGGAAAACGTAAGGAACTTCGTGGTATAGCTACTAGGGGACGCTTTGCAACGGAAGAATTTGTAACGGAATATATGATACAGTATTCTGATGATGGAGAGAGCTGGCGGCCGGTTTCTAATAAAGATGGATACACTCAGGTGACTTGATCTTTTGGTGATCTTTTTTCGCACTGCTAACTTTTTCTATTTATGTATTATTCTATCTTTGTTTAATATTTTGGATTTCTATATGTTATGGTGAAAATAACTATTTTATACTTTTTTATAAGTGGATATACTATATAAAATAATTAATTTAGGCAACAGATATAGAAAATAATACTTTCTAAAAAAATACTGTAAACGCTAAAGAATATTACAACAGAACAACTGTAAGAGTAAATTAGATAATCTATGAGTAATTTGTACTGTAGTCATAAACATGATATATTTATTACTAGACTAATGTCCCATTTTTCTGACCATATAATAGAATAGAAACATTTTCTCTAAGGAATTTCAATAAGTTTTGTATGCAGTCAAATCCCAACTGCGTGACCACAGATAATGGTAGGAATAGAAAGTACCCAATAAATTAATAAATATTCTGGATTATAATTATTGCTAAAGAACTTGTAAAATTTCTGATTTTAACACTTGTTTAGGAGTACACAAAAACAGTAAAAATAAGTAAGGCGCAGATTAGGAGAATTAATTATTGTCATTACCTCATTCTGGTAACAAGAGCAAAGCGCGGTGTTGAGTTCCGTTACTCAATACGCATTGTGTAAAAATTAGGCGGTTAGAGAATAAAGTCTTAACACTAGGTCTCGGTAAGCAGGATATGGCGTTAAGCTAATAGGGTTTTATGTTAATACCAGAAATGCATGAAAATAAAGTAAAGAAGGTCCATGTCTTATTACCATTTTTGTTTAATATTTATCAAGGAACAAAAACAAATAGGTATAGAATGTATACAATTTCGACACTTCCAGATGTTCGAAGGTAACCACGACGGTAACACGGTGGTTAAAAACGAATTCGAAGTTCCCATCATAGCCCAGTACATACGGATAAACCCCATGCGATGGAGAGATAAGATTTCCATGAGAGTCGAAGTCTATGGGTGTGATTATGGTATGGCTTTTATCTATTACATTTAAGTAAAAATTTTGTATTGAATTATTGTATTTTAGTATTTAACATTATAGTGACAATGTATTTTTTTATAATATTGTTGTTACAATAAGTAGTTTAAAAATAAATAAATAGCAATTGGCTTATGTGAAAGTTATGTTTTGAGAAATATGACATTTATGATATTGATATTGGACAATAAATGGTATAAATTAAATAATTTATTAGTTGATTGTTTTTATCTACTTAAGCCAGTACAGGAGATTGAAATGGCTCATATTATTGGGCATCTTTAGAAATGAAATAATTAACTTCAAGAAGAAATTGATAAAATTATAACAACCCATTTACTGTTATGGCGCTGTGGCACAGCAGCTTTTAATTGTAGTCACGACTGATGTAGGTTCGATTCACACAGGGGAATGTATTATTTTATTTTCCTCACTTTTCTGATTAACCTTAAACATATATTTAAGAATGATAATTTCCTAATATTACTGATTACGTGACGCCGCGCTTTGTCTTCTTGACAAAGCGCGGCGTTTAGTTTCTCTTGAGTGGCGGAAACGCAACGTTTCGAAATGTGAAACAGAGCGTGAAGGTTAAAAAAATATTGTCCACAGTGGCCGACACCCTCTACTTCAACGGTTCCTCGTTAGTCAAAGTGGACCTCCTCCGGGACCCCATCTCCGCTTTGCGTGAGACTATACGCTTCAGGTTCAAGACGAGTGTGGCTTCAGGTGCCCTGATGTACTCGAGGGGCACTCAGGGGGATTACTTGGCGTTGCAACTACGCGATAATAGATTAGTGCTCAACGTTGATCTTGGTGAGTGGGTGGAAGTTTGTCTTTTTCTTAGTCTAAATTTTACACTTTGTGGTCTCTACATTCACAACGATATTTTGATATAACTTCGACGGTTCTTCTATATTACTTTATAAATACTTTAACAACAGCACTATAGCGATACGCAATATAGCCTATAAGCTATAGGTTTGATTCCGAACGAACGATTCAACACAAAAACGATTTTTTTTCCATTCCAACCAGTAGTTTCTGAGATTACCGCATTCAAGCAAACAAATACTTCAGCTTTATAATATAAGTATGATATATTTAGATTTACTTGTTATGGCCGAAAACGCTCATAATTTGGTTCGTATCGTTGAATTATATCAACTAAATTCCACTCACTGTAAATAAGCAGAGCTCGTTCGTTCGAGAAGCTCGTTCAAGAACAATAGATATCTTTCATTGACAAAGTAATTTATCTCATCTCACTAAGTACGTGGTTACAAAAGTAAAATGGAAAGAATAAATCAGGATAGCTGCCAATTTTAGCGACATTTCGTATCTAATCTGTTATAAGAAGACAGTGTTGTAATTTATAAGGCGCCGTAACTATACAATTTTTGTCTATATGGAACTTTGCCAATAGAAACACTTTTGTTCACTTATGAATGTCGTAGAGTGGAGGCCATTGTTTTACTTGGCCTAATTGAATAATCGTTAAATATGCTTCTTTTAAATATTAATAATTTATATATTAGTTTTACTACAGTTTACTTATTAAATGCCATTATATAAATTTTTAATATAATAGATAAAATAACATAAATTTTTTATATATGATGAATTTATCATAAATAACGTTACCGTGGCGTAATGGTAGCATCTCGCTGTAATCGCATTGGTTTTAAATTTGATTCCCGTTAAATGTTACTCTTTATATCCCCGTTTTTGGGACACAAAGATATAGTTATGTTTCGAAACTTAAAAAAAATCTGTCCCGCAGTTAGTCAAAAAGTAGACAATAGAGTGCCTTAATTAATACTAGTTTACCTTTGCCTCCAAGCATTGCTATAGGTATGCGTCAAGTTAAATATAAAAAATATAAGATTATTTTTTTTGCTTCAAGCTGTATCCGGTTCAGAGTAGGTAGTGGGAACCTAGTATGAGAGTGTCTCCAATAGTGAGATTAGGACCCACAAGTGTCGCGTTTTCACGTTGGCCTTGAGATATATGATTTGTACTAAATATTTATTAGATTTTTACATTTTTTTCGCTATTCCCAGGTTCGGCGACATCAACATCGCTGTCAGTGGGAAGTCTCTTAGACGATAACATCTGGCACGATGTGGTCATATCGCGCAATAGAAGAGACATTGTCTTTTCAGTTGATCGAGTTGTGGTACAGGGAAGGATTAAGGGGGAGTTTTCTAGGCTTAATTTGAATCGAGCTGTAAGTGCAGATTATAATTTATTATGTTTTTAATTCATGACTAAAATTTCTTTTTTTGTTGCGTAAAATTTGACTCTACAAACTCCTTTTAAAACTAGTTTTTTTTAATAATAACTATAACTTCGATTATGATATATATTTTTTATTTTTAGAATTTATTTTTATAATTATAAAATGATGTAGTTCGTGTTAATATGATATCATTTTTGTAAAAAATATTTTTTTCAGCTCTACATTGGCGGAGTTCCCAACTCACAAGAAGGCTTAGTAGTTACACAAAACTTCACAGGATGTATTGAAAATATGTATTTGAATACAACTAACGTGATTCAAGATTTGAAACAGGGATATGAAACCGGAGAGGCATTTAAGTTTCAGAAAGTTAATACTCTTTATACATGTCCGGTAAGTCTTGATTGCTTTTGATTGCAAAGTACATTGGCATAAACTTAATAAAAATAAATATTAAATTGTAATTGATATTCCAATTTACAGCTGCTATGTTTGTTATGTATATGTTATGTTATATACTTCATGCAGGGGTAAGGCGTCTGCTTAGACGGAATCATAAAAAATATATAAATATAAATCAATGTTTAAATATATATATAAAGGAAACAGAACAGCTAAAAAATGTTAGATTTGCTTAAATGTTTATCAAAATGTTAGATTTCCAAGTAAATTTAATTGCAGGAGCCGCCAGTAGTACCAATAACGTTTCTAAAGGAAGGCTCGTACGCTAAACTAAGGGGATACACAGGCGGGAACACGCTTAATGTGTCATTGGAGTTCCGTACATATGAGAATCATGGTCTATTGATATTCCATAAGTTCAAGAGCGAAGGTTATGTTAAGGTATGTAAATGTTTGTTGAAATTCACTGTTTATTTTATTTTATAAATTGAAAAAACTATATATACATTAGTAAGGTTTATTTGGTGGTAGTTTCTTTTTTGAGACCAGTCAAGGCGCAGATAATATTTATTTAAATTTCTGTTTTTTCGCTCGGGTGCCGAGACAAAGCGCGGTGATGAGTGCTGCCACTCAATACGCCTTCAGAACTCGGTGGAAAGTAGACAACGGAATGTCTTAACACTAGGTTCCCTCTGCCTACCCTTCTGTGAGCTGAATACAGCGTGAAGATTTTATTTCTTATACTCTTCCGTTTAATAATTTAAAGTTTTTCATAAACTAAGCATGTATGGAACATCAAGAGGTTATTTTTATAATAGCTATAAATAAATATTACGTTTTTCTACTTCGTACTCACGGACAGTTTTAGTCGATCTAATATGATGATAATTACGGAATGGAACCACATATAAATAAATAATTTTCTCAATAGGTATTTCTGGAAGAAGGCAAAGTGAAAATCGAGCTATTCACGGAAACCGGATCACCTAAAGTGAAATTAGACAACTACGCAGAAGTATACAACGACGGGCGCTGGCACGAGCTGGTGTTGACGCTAGCGCCGGACAGCCTGGTGCTGGCGGTGGACCGCCGGCCTGTGAGGACTAGCAAGCGGATGAGGTTCTTTACTGGGGACTTGTATTACATTGCAGGTTAGTTAGTTATGTAGTCACATTGGACAATTATGCAGAAATCCACAATTATCTAAATATTTCTAAAATTTAGTGTATGTAACAATAACAATCAGATACTATCTTGAGAGAGCTTCTGTAAGTGTGGTTTCTTCTAATTCTTCTACACAGATCTTGCATCCTCCTTTCAATTCTCTCTAGTCCGTTGTGTTACTAATAAATTGTTCCGTAACTATGATGCGCCGTGCTTAACACCGGTAGAAAAAAAGTTATTGTAATCCGTTAAAAATAAGGAATGCACTTACACATTTTGTGGACTGTAATTGGCAAATACTTGTTGAAAAAATAGTAAAAAAATAAATAAAACAAGTTTGTTAAATAATGAAGAAGCAAGGTGGGAAACAATTCTTATTATTTTTTTTTATTTCTTTTTTAATTAGCAAATTAAAAATAGATATATTTATTTCAGGTGGTAAAGCTCCGCCTCGTGGTTTCATCGGGTGCATGAGAAAGATAGCAGTAGATGGTAACTACCGTTTACCCACTGATTGGAAGAAGGAGGAGTACTGCTGCCCTAACGAGGTCGTCTTTGACGCTTGTCATATGATTGACAGGTGGGTCGATAATATATATGCATTGCCACTGTTAGTAATCTTTGATATGAATAGAATGCTTTTAAGTTTAAATAGCCTTTTTATTTCTTTTTTATGTTAGGAAATAGGTTTTTATATTTTCTTTTGAATTCTGTTTAATGATAAGTATTATAAAGGTTACTTTATGGCGCATTATTTCTTTTTTCTTTTTGATGACACAAAACCAATTATATCACTTTTATCTGTTAACATATTTGAAACAAATGTTTTCGTATTTTATGCTTAGGTGCAACCCGAACCCGTGCGAGCATGGCGGCGTGTGCGGGCAGAGCGCGGAGGAGTTTACCTGCGACTGCACCGGTACTGGATACGCGGGCGCTGTATGTCACACTTGTAAGTATTATTGCCATTACTAGAGCTTTTAGGAGGTTTTTAAATAAGGATTTTTTTTAGTTAATATTTCGAGATTCGAACTTGCGCCATTTGGATATTGTTCAAGTTCCTCGTCGCTAATTAAGCCGTACATACTTATTAAATTACATCGATTATCGATTTAGGCATTAGCAATAAGTGTAGTTATAATTTGACGTAACTCTGTATATGATTTAATTGGCGACAAGCGCTCGGAAGGTGCCTGAGCGGGGTGGGTTTGAGTCTCGCTACCTTAATTTTTTTATGTTTTCCGTAAATATGAATTTATTAAACTTTGTATACTTCACTGTTTATATATTCTTTTTATTTTTCACAGCGGTCCATCCAGTATCCTGTACAGCGTATCAGCAGTCAGGCGCTGGGGGTACAGGTTCCCGACAGGCCTCAGCCTCAGTATACTTGGATGTAGATGCATCTGGACCCTTACCACCGTTCCCGGCAACTTGTCATTTCTATTGTAAGTATATTTTTTTTCTCAAGAAAATACAGAGTATGTTTCTTTTTCTGTTTTTCCAGCTGAATTCCGTAACTCTTAATAGGTGATTTTATTCATCACTTATTTGTTTTTTATAAGGATTAAATATCAGCTTCACGTTTTCACCTAGCAAGGTACACAGAGGGAATTTAATGTTAGGACATTCTGTTCTCCATTAGTAATAAGTTTAATTATATAATTTTAATAAATTCTAACCACACTGCACAAAAAAATCCAAAAAAAAATAATCCTTATATTTAAACATAAATTTTTGTCTACAGCCGACGGTCGTATAGTAACATCAATCCAGCACTCCTCCACCCACTCCACCGTAGTCGACGGTTATCAAGAACCAGGCAGCTTCCGACAAGACATCGTATACGATGCAACGCGGGCGCAACTGGAGGCATTGCTCAATAGAAGTCAGACGTGTTCGCAACGGTTGGAATATATGTGTAGACATTCGAGGCTTATGAATTCTAGGAGTGAGTGTGGATTTTTTTTTTATTATACTCCTTTCCCTTCTTTTTTTTTTATGATTGGCGTCGTTTTGGCAATTTATATAATCTATATTTTTATTTATGTAACGACAAAGTGTAACGCTTTTAAATAGCAAACGCAGTAATTGTCGTAGGTTAATCATTGGAGTAATGATTTGTTTTCATTTTCCTTTTCTAAGCGGCAAACTACTGTGTAGAAAACTATTAAGAAGAGTTGAAAAATAATGAATAATTACCATAAGTATTCAGCAGATTAATTGTAATTAATTTATTTACAAAAGTATATAAAACATATTTAATTACATGAAGAGAGGGTGCTCTTCTCCCCATCCAGCGGCGCAGTGGTCGCCGGTAGGCTAACCACAAACGTTTTGCCCGCAGGCGGGGAGGCGGACTTCCGCCCGTTCGCGTGGTGGGTGTCGCGCGCCGGCCAGCGCATGGACTACTGGGCGGGCGCGCCGCCGGGCTCGCGCATGTGCGCGTGCGGCCTGTCCGCCTCCTGCGCCGACCCCGCCAAGTGGTGCAACTGCGACGCGGAGCACGCGCCCGCCGCGGCGCTGGGTCAGTGCCGAGACTACGTTGCATTTTATTTACTTATTTATATTTGTAATATTCAAAAAAATTCTGTTCAAATATGTGATATTGAAATATTGAAAAACACAATATAACACCATATATGTACATCAATGTAACAGAATTCCAAGTGGACGGTGGCGATATAACAGAAAAGGAATATTTGCCTGTAAAACAACTGCGGTTTGGTGACACCGGCAGCCATCTTGATGAAAAAGAAGGAAGATATACATTGGGACCATTGCTGTGTGAAGGAGACGGTAATTACTATATGTCCTAGTTTTTGTGTTTTAGTAGATGGCACATCACTATTTTTACCACATAATGTGTTAA
>DWAP01000287.1:0-23706 GCA_018230625.1 Heliconius eleuchia | reverse complement strand
ACCTTATTATTGTATACGCCTATTCGATATATAAATTTGTTTACTTAATGTTTTTGGAATTTTCTCTGTAAGTGATTTATATGTAAATCTTTTAAGAAAATAAATGTCTTAAACCGTATATATCACAATCTACTTTTTTACTACCTTAGTATACGTCGTAAAGCTCATCGTATAACGAAAAGTTTAATCAATTCATTTTTATTATATAAGTATGCACATTTGGCTTAGAATAAAAAGTATTACGAATGAAAAAAAAGATCAAATAGAAAAAACGCAATTGGATCGGTACAACATAATGTATTGACGTTCGCGTATAGATGATATAATTTCCCTTTTTTTAAACAACTTAAAATGTACTTTTACAGTTACAGTTATATTCTAATAAATAAACGAATTTAGGACCAAGTCTATCAACAAAAGACGTTCTCAGAGAAAATTACAGAATAATATTATTAAATCACTTCCAAAGACATGTGCCCCAGAAGTGAAATTTACAGTCAATTCATGATATGAGCAAAATGGATTATCTACTGTAGTCTGGGTAAGGATTGAATATAAAAGCTCGGGGCATAGACATATAAGATACTTTTTTCGGTGAGACAAATATGATAAATAAGTGGTAACGAAAGAGCTTAAAAATGTAAAAATGTCTGTGTCATTTGCTTTAAAACAGCGCATCTTAATTTATGATTGATCTACTGTAGTAGTTATAATTATAATAGAATTTAAAGGGTTCTCACAGATAAAAGTAATTTGGTAAGATAATTTGGGATTTGGTTTTGTAGAGAACGGAGCTCAGACAGCAAAGGCGAGCATTACATCAACCAATTTCGTCGACATGTCGTTATTTACGTTACACCAAGAGAGTAGATCATCTAGAAAATGTAGAAAGCACTAAGACGTTATAAATTATAAGATTTTATGTTAATAATTCAAATTTGAATTACTACATTTTTTTTGCGGCATGCAGGATACAGCGTGAAGCTGTTTTTTTTATATAGGTACATGTAGATACTTTATCAGATTATATAAATCTGAATTTGTCTTCATCGAAACAAAAATATAAGTAATCATTTAAAATGAGTGTTTTTAAATGTTTTTTTTAACGAAATAAACAAAAACAATTGAGCGAAAGATATACGCAAATATAATAAAGACGCCAAAGGCGTGTGACGTGGGCTTCCTTGGCTCGCCATTGATCGCAACCTTATCGTTCGCTAGAGCTGTAGGAGCCACTGGTGTAGTCATGGCGACCGCCAACCGCTGCTGCCGTCGCAGCGTCGCCTCACTATTCAATAACGTTTGATTTACAAGAAAATAATCTAACATATTGTACAAATATTTGTTATTTTTTGGTAAATGATAATCAGTTTCTATTGAGAAAATATTTTAAATGGTTTGTTTGTCGAAATTTACGAATACGCATATATAGATTTATTCTATTTCTTTTATATAATTCAAGTAATGCTTACCTTGCATTTTCATTAGGTAAAACTTGCATATATATTGCATTGATTTAGGAGGCGCCATTCAGCGCCGTGTTCCGACGCTCCGTAGGTATTTGTAAGTTATATACAAACTTTCTACAAAAATCTGAAAAGCAAGGAACTAATTAATATCTTTTTATTACACCACTAGAGATTTCTCCCTAAATATTTTTTTAAATTAAATTAAGATATTTAAGCATGTTTTTTTTATTGAAACTTTCCAGTTTGAAATTATTAACAAATAATGTTCTGTATACAATATACCTATATGTAAATGTACATTTTCATGGTTTATATTTAGATTTACATACCCTTAACATCAAACTTAAATAATAATATTTATATTGAAGGGGATGAATTCATACATTTATCTTAAAAACATAAGGTCCCTCCTTATAGCATCAATATATATATATACAGATTGAAGAAGATGATATATTTAACATCAGTAAGGGCAAGAAATTCAGGAGTGATACCTAAAAATCAAGTCTCTTCTCTTGACATTTTCACAATTTAGAATCAAAATTTGAACTGATGTAGTTTTTAGTATAGAGTTGATGCATATAAGACTAATTTATGCTTTGTGTTAAATGTGATTAAATGAAAACAAAGAAATACTGTTAGTAAAACTTTTGTTTTTAATTTTGTTTTAATTTGATCCAGGTTTGAGATATAAAAAATCTATAAAGAGTCAGAAACCAACTTAATACTTAACAAAACGAAGAAATTTATTAAAAAACAATAAAAGCAACAACAAAATCACAACAATACTGTCTTATCAACAGTTTGACTGATAGTAAAAATGGCAGATATAATCTGACCGATGACAAAACATCACATTTTAATGTAAAATATGCACAATACCTGTGCTCTATTATGAAAATAAACTACAATTTATTATTGTAGTTTATTTTCATAATATTAAAATGAGTCTCAAGTTTGAAAACAACTCAGCTATTGGATGTTGTTACTTGTTGAGTATTTAAACATTATTATGAAAATTAAGAAAACAGTCTATGATATTTATCATACCATAAAATGGGGTGAGTAGGAACAATTTTAGTTTTGAAATTGGATTTTTACAATGTTCCTAGCTTTAAATATAAAAACTTATCTTTGTTTGTAATTATGTACATGTGCAATATTATAATTTTTTTAAAATATAATTAGAAAAATCATTTCATCATAGATGAAATAAATCAATTTAAATCATAACTATTATTAACTAGTAAGTTCTATAGACATAGTTCAATAAGATTATTTACATAAATAAATCTATATCTATGATATAGACTTTTACTTAATATTCTATATTAAGCTCCATCAATTGTGACCTATAAAATAAACTTTTTTTGGTTTGTTAACCGTTTATTTCATGGCTTAATGAATAGGTATATTTATCTGATACAGAACTATAAGCTAAGTGTTACCTATCCAGTTCATTGAATGTTTGTATTAGACACTGCAGCTGAATATTCATCAGGCTGTTAGTTAAGGCACCATTTAGTAGGCAAAATTAGTCTAATTAAGGCTAATTATGCTAAATGACTGCAATATCTTCAGAAGAAATAATTATAATTCTATAAATAGTAGAAAGCCAATATATATATAAATAGTCAGATATTGTTATAATTAAACATTTTTGCTAAAAGTAAACTAAATAATTTGGACTTTATTTGTGAATGATCTAGTGTATTATTTTATTTAAATTGACACAAAAATAATATCGTCATCAACTTTTTAGTGCCTTTATATTATAAAAACTTTGTGATTTTCATGGAACATTTATTCATGTAAGGAATGATTCAAATAGCTGTTGTTTATGGTGAACAATTTAAAACATCTTTTTAAAAGCCTTTTACTACTTTTAAAAATAAATAATAATTAATGTCTTCTTAAAATTATAAGTCTATTACTCATAATTGAAGAGACATTCACAATTAATAATTTCTAATTTCTAAAATGGAAAATCTTAAGGTATTTAGATATTTAAAATAACAGATTATCTACTAGTGTGACTTTTATTTTCCAATATTTTTTATTGATAAATTGAAATCACACTAAGACAAATTATATTAAATTATTCAAAGTAGGTAGGTCAGTTGTGGGGCAACGGCAAAAGCACATAACTGTAAAGGCGACAGGTTGTGGATTTGATTCCTACTGCAGGAAATAAAATATTTAATATTTTCATTTCTTCTTCTGGTGTCGATGCAAATGTTAAGTTCCACCACTCAACGCTTCCAAAATTAGGCAGAAAGTGAGGAATGGACATGTCTTATTGGATATGGAGTGCCTTAAAACTAGGCTCCCATGTTCCATCTGATTATCCTGCTATGTGTGGGTTACGGCATAAAGCTAAAAAAAGTCAAAGTAGATATGTAAGTAATTTCTGTGAAGTAGGTAATAAAAATATTTTGTTAAAAAAAATTAAAGGAGGCTGGACAGTGACCAGTAGGTTGTATATCTAAGGAGTTACAGCAAAGTTAAGGTATTATGCTACCTCACATAATAATGCAATGGTAGGTCAGCATTTCAGAAGTATGTGATAAAATTTTAATATAGATGATGATACCCATAATAGATACTTGACTCTAATAAAAATTTGCTTTGCTTTAGGCTAAATTACAGCTATAGCTACTACTGCCACCATTTGTACATGTGCAAATTTACAATCAATGTGATTGTAAATTTGCAAAGCAGATTTTCTTACTTCCTTTGGTAGATATATATACGTCCGGGTTATAAAAGCTTATTAATATTAGTAAATTGTTATTTATGATGTTGCATTATCAAAAACATGAATCAGTTAGAACAATTCCTTTAAAATCTATAAAACCCTTGCTTCAAATAATTACTAAAAAAATACTTTATGAAACTTTATTATTGTCACAATTATCACCTTTGTTTTATAGAATCAGAACAAAAGATATAATTTTATACACTTTTATATAAAAAATGTCCTCCAGACTATGATCATTGTTCATGGTCAAAACTGAATGCATAAAAAATTTTCTAGTAGTAATTGCAAATGACCTATTAGGTATTACGGATCAGAAAGACATTCTATAATCATAGAGACAATAACTTTCAATTTTCATAATAATTATTAATCTAATTTTTAATATTAACTAAGAATCTTGAGGATATTTTAAAATATAAGAATAAAAATCAAGTGGGTTATTCAACGCACAAATTGCTAACCTCCAAAAATGCAATTATGAGATACATATACAATGATTTATAATATGTAAAATTTCCCCATATAATTTAAGTTGAAATGAATATAATAAGGCTAATTTACAATAGTGTTCATGAAAATGTATTCTGAAATATTTTTTTGGTTATGCAGCAGCCAAAAAAATGTTATTTAGTTGTGGGGGAGTCACATAGATACATGCTTCTACTATTGCAATACTAGTGAAAGTGTTTTTACACTTAAATAAAAAAAAGTAGAGTTGATTAATTAGTGTATCGAACAACTCATATGTGACTTAATAATTAATTTTTTTCCCATTTTATTCTTTTATTCAGCTTTAAGACTCAATTAATGAGTGACCATCCATGTCCATCCCTTTCTGTATCTACTCAAAAGAATTCAATAGGATCAAATTGCTTATTTGATTGAAATGTGTTTCTTGCTAAAAAATTCTAATAAGGAATTTTCTTACAAGTGTATGCATCACCAAATAACAAAAACATTATTATCAATAGTTGTATAACTGAATAAATTTATCTAATTATATATAAGTAGTAAGTGAATAAATATTTAAATATAAATAAGTAATTAAGAAATCGAAAAGTAAACATTTTCATTTCATTATAAATTTATATATTGATGCTATTGAAATATTAGTCTTATGCATATTTCAAACCTTATAATAGGACATTATAGATTCATTTATACAAATTATCTTTCTGTAAATCATATAAGAAATAAGATTTAAAGTGACTCCCAATGCTCTGCACAATAATTATAATGTGCAGGTTGAATATATGTTTTTCTAGCTTATCAAAACATTTATCAAACTATAAATCTTAAATAATTATGTTTTTATTTATAATTAATATCTTAACTTTCAAATGTTAGATATTAAAACCCTTAGGTTGATAAAATGCTTAGTTTCTTTTGTTTTTTACATATCATTTACGATTTAATGTGTTTCATTAACTTTGGCATAACATAATGAATATGTAAGTAAAATAAATATTATTTTTAAATAACTTAATGTGAATATCACCCATATTAAGTGTGTATCTAGTTCTTAGGAGTTTTAAAGATCATTTAAGGTGAAGTGGTGATTTATACATATTATTTTCACCTTAAATAACGAGGTATCTCTTAGACATTTAATTAGTAGTGGACAATTCGCACTATGACGTCATTACATTGACAGTCAATAAAACACAGTAAACAAAACCAAGCTAGATCATGTTAAACAATTATTATGTTCGATCAGCTGATATCAGCTTGTTCGAATTGTAATGATTTTTAAAGAATAGTATTTTAAGAACAAAGATATCGGTTTATGAGGGCTAACCGTGATCCGTAGTTGACAGCAAAACTAAATAACATGGCGGCATCTTCGTGCAGCCGGTCTAAAAGGGCTTTAAAATATAGTAAACATTAAACACTTACAGAATTTTTTGTCAATACGGATTTATTTCCTTATAAAAATCACTTTCACACAGTTCCAACGAAAATAAATAAGTTCGTATCAGACACCAATGTTAAAATGACGTAACATTCTCAACCTTCACGGTCGCACAGTACAAACGGCAGGTAGGTACAAGTTATTTCGTACCAAACACCATGACCACTTTTTAACAACCTTCACAATAGAACACTTAATATACAAACACCACTTTTGACAATAACAGTTCATTGAAAGTTTGACAAAATAAACTAACGCGTTTTATTATTCTGCCAAAGAACAAACGTGACACGCAGTCAAGCAACCTCGTTCATAATTTTTTTAATTTTTCGCAATCCGCGGCGTGTTATCTTCACTTTGATTAAACGAATACTCGTACTAAAATATTCTCGTAAAAAATAAATCATATTCATAGACATTTGTAAATTTATTTATAAAAGATAATATAATTATTAAAAAATATATTTAAATTTCCCATTTTTGTTACAAACGTTTATAGTAAAATTTAAGGTGTCTATGATTTATATCTAGTATGAATTAATATTAGAAAATGAAAATACATGTAATCACTTAGCAATGAAAATCAACGAAGGCCAGCGTGATGGTAGAATGTTATTAAAATATGCTCCAACTTTTTATATTTTTTTATACTCCAATTTGGTGCATATGAAAAAAAAGGTGGAATTTTTTCACTTAGAGTGTGTATAGTAATCCGATTGTATTATTATATCTATAAAATACATTTCATTTCGGATATTTCTAATTGGTATCTGATAAGATATTTATTTTAAAATAAAAAAATCCCGGATTGAACCCACAACCAGTAGATTTCAGTCACACATTGTACCTCAGCGCTATTGGTCTCTATGTGGGTTTTACTTCCGGTTGTATTAAGTTATACATAAACTAGTGGGATGAAACTAATATTCCTTAAAAAGCAGAAGGATAGCATAATATAATAATGGAATAATTATTATGTAAATATTTCTATCATTTTCCCTGGCGGTATCTCTTTAAATACATGAATAGATAATGTAATGGAATAAATGTTTAAATATTATATTTTTTTCATGTCCATCACAAAAATGAATATGTAAGTAGTTATAAGTAATTTTGAAAAAGGGAATTAAAACGTGCTCAACACTTAGTTTTATACGTAATTATGCTAGCCTACCTTTGGATATGTGATGGACGAGTGCCTCGACAATAACATGATGACGATCAAAACTAAAATATCCATCAATTATAGATAGATTGCAGGTTGGAAGGCGTTAAGATCTCCCATAATTGTTATATCTCTTCTATAGATTAAATCCTTCGCGGTTTGTCATAATGTTATTAATGTAAACACTTTAAAATTACATTAAGAAGGATTTTTTAATAAATCATTCAATCATTATATACTCTTTGCTACTAACTGACAATTGCATTTAAAATAATATAATACTCAGTTTTAAAATTTTGAAATTTTATTTTTACTTAGTATTCAATATTTTTAACATTATGTCGCTTCCTTGGCATATTCCCATTGAAGCAATTCCTAGTTTAAAAGAGAAAGAACGCCCACTTGAATCTTCTCAATTAAAACACTATTGTAACTTAAATGTTCACCAAAATCCTTGTGAAGAGCTTCAAACGGGCTTAATGTGTGAAATTGGTATGAAAAATCAAGATCCTACAATAATACAAAAGCTTATTGCGTCTGGTATGACGATAGCTCTTTTAAATTTACGAGACTTGGACCCTGACGCATGTGCACAGTTGATTCAAAATATAAGGCAAGCCGTTTTTAATTACAGTGCAGAGCTGGATTACATTTACCCTTTGGCTCTATTGGTTGACGTTAGGGGTCCTGACATTGTAACTGGTGAGCTTAAAGGTGGTTCACGTACGATGGTTGAGCTTTCGCAAAATGATAATATTAGACTAACTACAGATGCAAGTTGGCGTGAATGTGGAACGAGCAGTTGTATTTTTATTGGATACGATCATTTAACAAATGTACAAAGTGGAGACTTTATTTATATAGATAGTTTAACAACTGGAAAAATTAAACTATCTGTATCTGAGGTTGGAGATGATTCTATTGAATGCAAAATTATAACCGGCGGTATAATTGGTGCAAAAATGCCAGTTAGAATATCAAAAGTACCCCATGAAGTTGAGAATTCTGATAAAAAAATACAAGATAACTTAGAGTCAATTTCATGTGACTCATCGCAACAACCTTTTGAATATATGGAAGATCAAATAGCATGGGCAATGGCTGCTGATATTGATGGAGTTTTAGTACCAAATGCACAAAATTTTCAAGATGTTCGTCAGGTACGATATATCCTTTCTGAAAAGGGCAAGCACATACTCGTTTTTGCATGTATAGACACCATATTAGGGTTGGACAATATTGATCAATTATTGGTTGAAGCAGATGGAATTTATATTGATCGATGCGTATTGAGTACTGACTTACCGGTAGAGAAAATATTTATAGCAGAAAAAGTTATTTTGGCGAAATGTAATAATTATGGGAAACCTTGTATATGTAAAGCTGTGATAAATGAACAAATTCCTACACTTTGCGTAACAGATATAGCAAATCTTGTTTTAGATGGTGCAGATGTACTGTCTTTGGAAATTCATTATGATTCCCCTTTAAAGAAATTTTCACCTTCGTTTGACACAGTACGTATGGCTGAGCATTGTATAGCAGCAGCAGCTGTAATTTGTAGACAGGCTGAACGCATTATATGGCAACCAAAAACTTATGGAAATATAGAACTTATGCAAAATAAGCTGGACGAACCTTCGAAAGCAGTATGTGTAAGCGCAGTTGAACTATCAACGCGATCTAGTGCTGCTGCTATTATTTGCTTAACTAATTCTGGACGCACAGCAAAAATACTTTCACATGCTAAGCCAAGCTGCCCTATCATTGCAGTAACGAGATCTTGTTACACTGCTCGGCAATTACGTTTTTGGAGAGGTGTCCGGGCAATGCATTATTTTGAAACACCAAAACATATTTGGATGCAAGAAGTAGAATCTCGAATAAACTCTGCTTTAGACTATTGTAAAGCAAAAAGAGTGATACGTGCGGGCGATCCATATGTTGTAGTTAGTAGTCAACGAAAAGGTGTGGGCTATTGTGATTCTGTTAGACTTTTATATGCAAGCGCTCGTGATACAATATTTGTTGAATAAGACGTTCGTCAAAATAATTATCATCGTGTTTATATTTTCGAATAAAAATTAATATCTTAAAATAATTTGTTGTCAATGCTTATTAAAATATAAAATTAACATGACAAGTATATGTAGTAAACTGCGCAAACTGTTTTTTACACCAAAATCGTAATATCGTCTTACAACAAATATTTTAAGAAGTTTTTTTAAAATACAATAGTCTTTAAGACGGTATACTTAAATAGTCTACAATTACTGCTAACAATAAATGAAATGATGTAATAAACATGCGATGCAATACTAAAAGTAGCGTAAATGAGTAGAGTAAATGATAAAATAACTCTAAATCAAAAATACATACTACGAAGTTACCGAATATTATTATTAGGTATTAATATGATAGGATAAGGTACCTTGTAACATTTTTGTTCTGATTACCGTACTGAATGTATTAGGGTCTATGAACTTTTATTTTGTTAAGACGATTTCAACGCAGCTTTTATTGCTGTCATATGTCACTTTGTATTTGAAATGTTATTTACGTTTAACATCCTATGAGAGATTACAATTCATATCATCACACTATTTAATACCTAATGAATATCAACACAAAATGTTAATTGATAATTCATATTGTCGATTTGCGAAAATAAACTTATAATTAGTTTTCTTTTTATTGTATAAGCTTCAATGTAAAAACTGTAGTTTTCATGAAATTAACAAAATAAACTTTAACAAGTTATAATTTTATTCAAAATATACAAGTTAATAATAATTAATAAAAAGAACTTTAAGAAACCTGAAATAAGTAGAATTTTAATATAATATTTATTATATAAAAGAATGTGTAATAATGAATAATTTTTAATATTGTGATAGGTACGCTCTTTATAAAAGTACTAGTTGAATATCCAATGCAAATAGTGAACTTACAAAATGACTGAAGAATCAGTTAAAGAAGTATGTTCCGGATTAACATCTGTACGAGCAAATGAAAGAAAGAAAAATGCTGAAACATTAAAAGAATTCCTCAGTAGAAATGCTATACCATCATTACTCACAAAAAATACTTTAAAGAAGTCTGGATATACATGGAATCATGTGTTTGATCATATTAATGACTACATAATGAAGGTTATTTTTTATGATTGTATTTGTTTTTGTACAATTTATTTATATTTTCTAACAAAAGTATTAAATCTTTCTTCACCTTTGCAAGGAAACTGAAAAATATGAGGCTTCTAAAACTTTCAAAAGTGTTACTGCACCACTTTGCACAAATCTTTTGCATTTGTGTGTGGCATGTGCTAACAAAGGTAATTAATCTTTGAGCATATTTTATTTGATATGGGTATATATATCTTTTTTTATGCTGTACCCTGCATATATGCAGAGTAGGAAGAAGGAAACCAGTGGTAAGATCCTCTGCTCTCAACTATCCACCGAATTCTGGGCATTACAGGGTAAGCGGTGGAACTCAATGCTATGTTTTGACTCAAATCCAGAGCAAAGAAATGAAAATATGAAATATTTAATTTCCTCAGTTCGGAATCCACAACCTGTTCCATTTACAGTCACTCTTTGAGCCCCTGCACCACAACTTGTGTCTGGTATATATTAAGGTTCAAAGTAGATCATCTGTAGTACCTATATTTACAAATCTATATTTAGGGGGCTAAAATGAATCTTGCATTATCATATTTTCAATTTATTTCAAGATTATCTTAAGATATGTTGTAAAGATATGTTATAAGTTATTCGTGTATAAGAATCTGATGTTGAATTTTGTCTGAGTAAGATCTGTTTGGAGAGTGGATTAAGTTTCACTATTCACACATTCTATGTTTCTAATTCACCCAGAAAGTGAAATGGAGTGTCTTGAGATTAGATTCACTCTGCATCCTGCTTTATCTATATCATATTTAAAATGTAAAAATGCAAATATTGGTTATAAAATATAAAGTAATCTAAAGATTTTTCCTGATTGTGAAATTTATGTACAATATAATGTTATATAAACATGCTTGTGTATAATTTACTCATTTTATATGATTTTTCAGGTCATGCATATATTAAATGTGAAAAAATAACTGATGCTTGTTTAAATATACTAAATGATATTCGTTTAACAAAGGCTATTGGAGATGCATATTTAAATTTACTATACAAATATATTTTGCCAAATGAAAATTACTTGGGCTACATAACACCATCTACATGGGACAGTAAGATATTTATTTTTTTTGCACCACACTGCAGGCATATAGCAACTTAGACAGAAAGATACTATTCTTAAATAAATTTTCGAAATATTGAATTTTGAATGCTAGAACCCAAAGCCATGCTTTGTCTTTTTACTAGAGCAAATAATTAAAAACATAAAAATAATCATTCTCCCAAGTGGGAATTCAACATACAACCCTACAAATTACAGTCAGTTGTGTTCTGCTGTCATAACAGCCTTATAAAATATATGTATATAATTTATAAAAATTGTTTTTATGTAATAGGGCCAATACTTTATACATTACTATGTTTTAAGTGTTGCAATGTAACTCAACAACATGACAATAAATATCAAATATGCTAATATTAATTTAAATATGACTATACTAAAATATGACATTCCATATTACATACAATAAAATTGATATGAATTATAATAAACTTTTTTTATAGCTTTATGAAATAGTTAGATTCATAGTTTGATATGTGTATATGTATATTCATCAAACTAATTTATAATGTTTTGATATATTTTTAAAGGTTTACTGGACATATCAATGACTGCATGTGTCACTGAATATTCATTATTAGATGAATTAGTCAAAATAAAGCTCCTTCGGCTTATTATAAAAAATGCTTGTTCTTACTGCCAATTTGCAATCTCACTACGAGATGCCTTACCAAGAATCAAAAAATATTTTATGAAAGTGCACATGGACAAAAAAGTTCAAGAATTTATTATAGAGATTACAATATTATTGATTAATTCAGTAAGTATTTTTTATAGTTTATATAATAGAATATGGAAATAATAATTTAATAGATAATTTTTTCTTTTATACAAAGCTACATGTTGAAAGTCGTTTAACAATATGCAAGTTCTGCAAGTCACAGCTGCCAATTATGTTTAAATTTTATGAAGGGAGCATGGGTAATAAAAAGAAGGTATATGTCATACTACATACTCTTACATACATTAAATTTGTGGAAAATTACTTCATAGGATTGTTGATATTTAATTTCAGATTCTACTATTTAAATTGTTCAAAATGACAATTGTAATACATCATCCAATAGAAAGCAATAAAAATGTAGATGGGACTTTAGCAGGCAGTGTAGAAACATGGAATCGGCATCTTCACAGTATATTAGAAATTGTTTGTATGGAAATCAACGCCATACAAAGACAACAGAAGCAAAAGGAGAATTTGATAGAGTGTAATGAATTCAATTATGTTGCGGCATCGGCATTTTATAGGGTAATATAGTAGATATAATTAATTTGGTTATTTTGTCAGCTGCAGGAACTAGTGTCATGTAAGAGATTTTATTCCCCACTTTTCGCCTATTTAACGTTGTGAATGGTCTTGTTATTAGATTTAAACAATGAAAGTAAGTAATTCCCCTGAGTGGAAATTGAATCCACAACCTTTTGCGTTTTCAGTCATATGCTCATGAAGTTTGAAGTTCCAATGCTGTGCTCTTGTGCCACGACAACTTCTATTTTTAAATTGTTCATAATACACTTATAATGTATATAATTATTTGTCCATTTTAGAGTTTCAATATGGTAACAAATGAAAGTGAAGAAGTAGGTACTTCAGTTAAAAAACTAAAAATATCATTTAGCAAACATAAATGTTTCTCTGATTTACTCGACGAACTACGCGCTAATTGTGATCCGTGGTAAGTTCTTACCAAGTTATTCCTGAATTATAAAATATAATCACTGTTCTTATATTTTCGCCAACCTGCATATAATGCAAGATATTACGTTAACATATGAATTCAGCGCCGTTCGAGACAGTGTCTAAATATTCGTTAATTTTAATTATTTTTATTTATTGGTAGGAAAATAATATAAATGATAATACTCTACCCTAGATAAGATAATATGTAATAAGTCAGACACTAGTAAGTAAAATAACAATTTTAGAACTTTAATGTTACACTTTATTGCAGGATTGCTATTGTGTTTATGTATGTAAAATATTACCACTCTTCAATTTCATATGAAGAATATAAATTGATTTTGAGTATCATAGAAACAATTATTACTGTTAATGATAAAAACATAAATTGGGATTGCATGAAAGATCTAACCTGTCTCGTAATCGAAAAAATAACAGCTCTTCCAGAATACATGGACGCTAGTCACATTTTTATTTCCTTTTGGAATGTGTGTGTAAGGTTAGAACTTAGCTACATGCAAAAAAATGATATTAAACTTAAATTAGATAAAAAAAATTAAACATTATTGAGCGTTATCCCATTTTTTATTTCAGAAACGCCACTGTAGCTAACTGTGCACACAGCACTATACATACCATTTTGCAAATCATTTTAAATGTAATTCCTCTCAAATATCACAGTGTGGAGCCTCTGCTAACGTCATACATTGAAAAAGCCCTGCCTGTAAATGATCACACTTTAATTACATTGAACCTCTTATATAACAAATTTTACAAAAAAATGTGCCACATGAATATGAGGCTAAAATTTTTTGCTTGGTTGACGCAGGCTAATATGTTTATATTAGATGGCGAAGTTGTCGCTGAATTTCTAATGAGGCTTTCATGTAATGAAAATTTTTCATCAAAAATTGCTATCATAAGTACTCCAGAGGATAATAATGTATACAATGCAATATTTTTGTCCATGAACACTAGCATCTTGTATAGTGAATTTGAATATGATATACAAGATCCTGCAGCTCCTAAAGAAGACATGATTGAACTATTTGAGATGAATAATGAAATGAAAGTCGCAATTTTCACTTATTTAGAGCAAAATTTATCTAACGGTACCGTGGATTTGATGAAAAATGATATAAAAATCATTGATTACATAAAATATATTCCTGTAATTTTAGCATTATTTGATTCACTTCTTGGTTATCATTTAAAAACAAGCAATGAAATTAAAGCTATGTCGTTATATACAGAGTGCTTTAGTACAATGAGAAAAGTATACAAATGTATTAAAGACATTTTAAAATCCAATACACAAGTAAGGGACAAAATAGCCATTTTGAAGGCAGTACAAAATATTCTATTAAACGAGTATCATGATTTTCTGAATATGGCAATAAGGCAAGACCTGGACACAGAATTCATTCATTGTATTTATGAAATCATTATACAAGATATTACACCCGAGGATGGCGATTACTATGAAGATGATATAGAATTTCATACAATCGGTCTAAAACAGAATTGCATATTTTTACTTTCAGCTTATTGTAGAAAACGTAGTGAATATACTGATGAGCTTGTGAAACGAATTTTAGATATAGCTCTGTATAATTTCACTTTGAAGGCTGAAGTAGAATGTGCCCTTAAATGCATTAGCTTATTGAATTATGGAATGATGGAAGCATCAACATTAGGTAAAATCTATTTATTTAATCTCCTATTAGGTTTTTTTTGTAAAGTTTGCTAATATTAAACTATATAAATATATATTCTGTTTTAGAATCAGTATTTACATTAATGCAGGGTATGTGCAGAGAACTGTTCAGAAATCCAACAGTAACTCGTGGTCTACTTAAAATATTGTTGAAACTTTTGGACACCATTTGGTTGCAAAATGATGATGTAATGCGACATAATTGTCTCATAATGATAAACAGTTACTTACGGAGATGCTCAAAAATGCCACCGGATGTTGCCGCCTTAGTATATGAATGTTTGGCGAAAGTGATCAGACTGAACGTAGAGAAAGATGACGAGTTACTTAGAGAATATCGCTTTAAGGAGGTTCTAATGAACGCCATTATGGATAGCAATCACTGCATACGACTATATTGCTGCTACTTATTAACTGTTATGGGTGAGGAAATAAGAGAAGAGGATATAACATATTTATCAGATCGTCTTTCTAACATATTCATGGTAGATGTAAGTGTCACCAAATTTATTACTTATGGTAAAAATAAGCCAGATAGCTCGTAAAACATTTTAAAAATGAAAGTAAGAAATAAAAGTGCTTAAAATTCAAAAGACTAAAAATATTATTATCTTTGGGTTGCGGAATACCTCACCACATAAGTAAGTCGTCGGTAGCTCGATGAGATGATATGGCTTACTAGTCAGTGCACTTAGATATTTTCCAATAAGCGGGAGTTCAAATCCCGATACGTTTAAAATTTTATATTTAAAAAAAAAATACACGTGACAATTATTGAAGTGTGAATTTTTTTCTTTTTTAAATTAGGAAATTATTTAATAACAATAGAACGCGAGAGTTCAGAATGATTCTTTATGGCAATAGCTATACAGATTTAAAATGTTGTATACTTGTGCTCCTCTAAAAGCTTCGTATTTAAGCTAATATATAAGTAACATACTGCGGCGTTGAGTTCCGCGACTCAACACGTAATGTATCCAGAATTCGGTGGAAAGTGGGGAACGGAAGTGACTTAATGCAAACGGAATGTCTTAACACTAGGTTCCCAGGTTCCGTCTGTCTACCCTGGTATATGTGGAATATAGTGTGAACGTATATAAAAAAAATTTTTAACTGACTTCTGTAAGAAAAAGGAGGTTATCAACTCGACTGTATTTAATTTCTTTTATATTTGTTATCTCCGAACTTTTGACTGCGTGAACCGTTTTTGATGATTTTTTTTATTTGAAAGCTGTGCTTGATTTGACAGTGCTTCCCGTATGGTCCCATTTTTTTCCATTTCTGAAAAGGGTATCTATGAGAAAATCATATAAATTTCAAATTTGCTTTAGGTATGTTAACGAATGAATAACTCAATATCAACCCAACTGATTCCAATGACTCTTAGAACAAAAATAATTTAAAAAAAACTTTATAATTTTGAAGTTAGCGCCGGGAAGTAAGGTTGTAGCATAAGCGTGACACCAACTTCAAAATTATAGAATCTTTTAAAAATTATTTTTGTTTAACAAAAACAAAATATGTTTTTCTTTATGTAAATTTTTTTTTTACTTTTTTGTTTCATTGTTTAAAGTAGGTTTTTTTGTCGGTTTTTTTTTTGCTTAAATAATTTATTATAATATGGCTTATGGCTTCATCTTTATGACTGAATAATATTTTTTTCTAACAGATTCCTAATCAAACAGAAACTGTTCTTAGAGATGAATCAATAAACAGAGCCCTTACAGTTTTACGTTGTTTTTATGTATTGGGAATAACGAAAACGTTTTATATTCATGACATCGTGTTCAAAGTGATATTATTTGAAAATGAAAAATTAATGGACAAATGTATAGTAAAAAAAGTATTGAACATTCTGACGCAAGCTGTTACATCTTCAACAGTTAATATTTACATGAACAATAATATGTTAAGAATATTATACTATTGGTATGAAAAAGGGAAAACGTTTGAAAACATTCCTTTTTATTTATTTGGATTGAAACATCTGGACGATTTTGTTGAGACACATATGAAATGGCTTGCTTCTACTGATATTGTATGGAGGAGTAACGGTGTTGTGACCGATAGTGCCGTTCTGAAGTATTTGAAAACACAAACTAAGAAATCGAATGAAGAAATTTTAGAGGTTCGTCTTAGTAGCAAGTACTTGTAATGTCTATATTAAACATATGATTATTGAGTAGTATTTGAATAAGTAATAATGACAATTAATTTTTCAGATTTGTTTCTGTAATTTAATATCTTTATGTCTTCCGTACGTGGCGGCCGATAAATATAAATTAGAAAGTGTGCATTTAACAGAAAATGCAATAAAAATATTTCAATCAACAAGAGATATATTAAATCATGACAAATGGAGTCATTTATTTGTAGAGAATCTAGGAGAAATCTTATACTTAACTGCTACACATGTGGAAGACATTGAAGAAGCTTCGGCACTATTTAGTTTGTGTCTTCAATGTAAACCAATCTCATACAAATACTCTAAGCGCACTTTTAGTGCTATTCTTAGATATTTTAGCGTAAGTGTTATATTTTATGCGTATCTCTTTAAATACTGTAACTGATAATATGATGATAAAAAAACGTGCTTTCAGGAGCTCATCGATGAAAACATAATGCCATACCTCTGCAAGAACCAACCAATATTACTTCTAAGCATTCTGTTTAAGTTATGGGACAGAGTATTGAATGAAAAAAATTTTGACTTTAAAGTATCCAATCTGTATGCGTACTTGTCTTTTGTGGAAAATATCCCATTAGGAAATTTGTCTGATGCACTATTCTGTAACTATTTAATTACAAGCTTCACGTCTGCAATAAGAAATTCAAACATTAAAAAAGAAATTGACATCTTCGTTAAAAGTTTACAAATAATTATTTTAAAAATTATGAACGATTCTCCAAAATGTTTAGAGAATATAGAAAAATCAAGAATTGCCAAAATCGTTTCTGTTTTAAACACAAAAAAGGAAGAAGGACATGGTTTCGAATGTAATACTTTGTTGAAATATCTAACAAAAGATATAAAGGAATATATAAATATGGAAGATAGTGTCGATGTCGTTGATTGTATTAATTTGATGGCTAATCATAAAACAGAAAGCAAAGTTACGAAATCTGTTTTTCTAAATAGGCTTGAAATGTTTTCTTTAAACTTAACCAATGCAAGGTGTGTATTGTAATGTATTGTAAATCTTAGGTTTTTTATTCCTTATTAACTTAAACTTATAATTTATAACTTATCAAAATTTGCTTTAAATTATTGAACGCAAATAAATCCTCTGATCCTCGGTTTGGAGTCCATCAGCTATATATATAAGAAAAAAAATTGAGAATATATATCTTCCCTGTATAGATAGCACATTAAAAGATCTTTGCTTATATATTTCAGCTACAATACTGTCACTAGTATGTGCCAACTCCTTAGAGAGAATAAACCATTCATAAAAGAACTTTACGCGGATATAAATAGTAAAGGATTTTCGGAGTATTGCAGAAAAAGTTTGGTACATAAAATTGTCTTCAGCTTAACCAATATTTTAAAAAGCAATACTGATGAAAAGGTAATTTCTCATTTTGGATATCATTACTTCTAGCTTCGTGTATTCCGCATATAGCAGCGTAGGCAGGGAGTAGGCGAGGTAGGCAGACAGCGGCGCAAAGAGAAGACATTCCGAGATACTGCGTTTTGAGTGGTAATATTTAACGCAGCGCTGAGAAATGATATAAAATCTACAAGCATGGCGTTTGACGCTGTCCCGCTGCGCCGTTGCCTTTATCGCTATAAGTATGTTCAATTGCTATTTTTATATTATTTATTTATTATTTTTTATTTTAGATCATTATAGAAGCCTGCAACTGTTTGGCAGAAATTTGTACTTATGATATGAAAACTCTGGTGACTGTTCCACCCGCAGATACAATGAGAATTATTGATTTGAATCCGAAACAATATTTCGCTAATATGGTCTTAGAATCACTTCTTGAGTATATATTCGACGACGATCCGGCCGTGAGCAAAAAAGTAACGAAGGCACTAAATGCCCTTCTAAAATATCAGGATGGACAAGCAGCATTGGGTATTTTTTTGTATAATCAAAACAATAATATAATTTTATTTACATTATAATAATTAATATTTAATTTACATTAACGCCTTTGTAAGGCCGTTAGTTATCATTTATTGTAATAGCATAGTTATCAGTTCGATTTGCTAAATAAAAATAAATATGATATTTTAACACATTTAAGGAAATAAAACATTTTAGAAAAATAAAACATCTAGTATAAAGTTTTGACGCAGCGGGTCTCGAATCCGCGCCTCTTGGAAACCAATAAATCCAAGCGCTCTAACCACTAATTGAAACGTTCAGAACTTGTTCTAAAACGTGTGGGCTCAAATCCCGCTACGTTCAATTTATCATAAACGTTCTAAAATGAATAAATAATGTTGTTATTTTAGAAATGGTCGAAGATGACAAACCAATATTGAAATCACTATCGTCAACGGACCGCAGCGCACGTACTGAGTACAAAATTGACAATGCCACATTTGATAAATACAATGATGTTGATTTTTGGGTGCCCGTTGATAATGAAAGTCACTATGAATGGATAACACGCATAACATCTTCTCTTTTGGATATACTTGCTTCAAGTAACAACTACGTGTATTGTCTTCGTGCGGTTTGCAATGTAAAGGTAGGGCAAAAGTAGGACTAATAAGTCATTTTTTATTTTTAAATACGTGGTGTGTTTTATTTAAAAAAAAAAAGACTTATTAGTAATATAATATCAAAAACTTGATGAAAAAATTAAAGGCGGCGTAGAACGAGCGCCGCTTTGCACTTAATATCCCTATAGCGAAAAGAAGAGAGTAAAATAGGTTTTTTTAAGTACCTATTATATATCCGATAGTATATGGTGAAAAAAACGAAGAGTTGGTAGCACAACGTCTTTATTGATAGAGTATAAATGTTATTTATAGCCATGTGACAATACAAATCTTCATTCCATATAAGTACTTCACTAAAACAGCGAAAAGACTGAGATTGTTGTAATGTTATTGTACATATTTTTGTTTTTACCTTCACTCAGTATTCCGTGCATAGTAGAGTAGTGAATGGGGACCTGAGAACCTAGTGTAAGACACTCCGTTCCCATTAATACACTTCCGTTCCCTGCTATAGATGAGATTTTATTTTTATTTTATTATTATAGTAACTAGTTTCCTAATTGTTTAAGCATAATAATTACAAGAAAGTTGTTCCTGTTAGTGATTGTATTATTAATTTCGTTAAATTTGTTGTGTAAAACAATTTTAGGCAACATTCTGCCGTAAAATTATGCCAGTATTAATGGGACTGGTACTTAGTTGTTCTACTGACATACATGTAAATGTGTTCACGGAGCAAATTAAACAAGTATTCACGTACATATGTGAGAAAACTCTAAACGATGACTTCAAACACAGTGGAGTTGGAAACGGTTCTAATAAATCACAAAAATTGAGTACGAACGACAAAATAATCGTGGAGTATATGTTGGACGTCGTTAATTTTGTTCGAATACAAGCTGGTCACTATATAACACGGTAAGATTAAGTTTATTGTTGAAATCTTTAGTTACCTTTTTAATATTATTTTAGTTGTCACGTTTTATACGCCTAATTTCTGTAGCTTAAATTTTTCTCATATATAAAAGAGTAGTCAAAAGGAACCTACATTCATTCCTCATTAACAAACCACAATAAATACAATATTTTTATTCAATAGCATTAATGTGGCACCAACACTAACATATGTGCAAAAAATACGTTAAAGTTTAATATTAAATTTTCGCTCGATCTTGGCAGAAATGCTGGAAGCCGGAAACGATGTTGCTTTGCTGTGACGTCAATAACTCTTGTAAGCAAATGCACTGATATTGATAATATCAGTTTATAGGTATTATTAATCTTAATAATAATCTATGAACAAAATTTGTAGTCAATATCATCTGCAACTGCATTGCAAATTCACAAATACAGATAAAAAAATAAAATTGATATAAATTTTAACATTGTTTTTACATTATGAACCCAAATTGAATATGTATCTTAGTTGTACATTTGTAGATATCTTTGCAGGTCGCGTAAGCGCTCGAGTCCGTGGCTGTACCTGCAGCTGCAGTACGAGCGCGTGGCGCGCGCGGCGGCCGCGGCCGACCAGCACTGGCCCGCTCTTTACTACGGCGAGCTGCACGCCGACCAACAAGGACCGGAACGCGTGAGAGATGTATTCAGGAAAGTATGTTCGTTTTTTTATTTTATAATTATTTCCTTGAATCCATTTTTTTCAGCTTCAGGGTAGGCAGAGGGAATCTAAGTGTGTTAAGACATTTCATTCCCCACTTTTTGCTGAGTTCTGGAGGCATTGCAATGGTGGAACTCAACGCCCGTTTGCTTTTTACAGACACACTTTGTGCCCGTGCCCCACGATTAGCCTCATTTTTTTTATGAGATAATAGAAATAAAATATGATAGTTAATTGTATTTCTAGCATATTACTAAGTAGGTACACAAAAATTTAATCCCTGCAGGAAAAAGTAGTATTTTATTTTCAATAATATAAATCGATTGTATTGTTTGTAGAGCTTTGTTGCGATCGGGGAGATGGATGCTATAGATGGATGCGGGATAGCGCATCTCACTAGCGAAGAAGAGAAGCGCAAACACCTGATGAGTACAGGGCAGTATGTAGACGCGCTCCTACTCCACGATATAGCGCTGTCTCGCTCGCACTTGTCTCCTTCTCCCTCCTCGGGTCTCCACGGAGTAGCGCCGTCTCCCTCTCGCGGGGTGACCCCCGCGGACGCGCTGTGCGGCGCAGTCGCGTGTCTGCACCGCTCCGGCATGCATCACCTCGCGCTCCGCTATATCCAATCCTACCCGGAGAATGACGAACTTGATGATATTAAATATGACTGTCTGTCTTACTTGGGTAATTAATGTTGATTTATTATTTTATTCATAAACCTTATAATAATAGCAATAGAAAATGTTGGTTGTTTATTTCTTCGAGATTAAAGGTTAGTTTACGAAAGCTATCACACCTTTTATCATTTTAGGAGACTGGAGCGAATTTGTTGATTCTTCAGAATTAGAAGCGAGATCTAAAGTAGGCATAAATCAAAATTCCATTATAAAAGCTATGCGATACGTTTGCCTCAAAGACTGTATAAATATTAAACCAACACTTGAAGCCAACGTTAAATTTGAAAAACCTTTGAATAGTGCAAAACTGACGACAGCGAGGCTCTGCCAGAAACTTAACATGGAGAATTGTCAGAGCGTATATAAAGTATTAGGATACTTACATCTGTTCCGCGACATTGAATATTATTTCTCTGTAAGATGCAACAAAAAAACAGTTTCTAATCTTATTGATGAATGGAACATTGGTAATCTACCGACTTATAACGATTTTAAACATCTCGAGCCATTAATATCACAGAGGAGTCTAATACTTGAACAAATTGTCCAAACGGATTCGATGTATTTGTCCAAAATCAACAATTTACAACTTCAGTATGCTGGTAAATATTAATTATGAATTAAAACAATAGCGTAAGTTGTTCTACAAAAATATTGACAATTATTATATATATAAACTTTCTTAATTTAAGAATTAGGTCTAATGAACAATAGGATACAGATGGCCCAAAGACTAGTAGCAGCCGTTAAGAAAGAGGAATCTTCCCAGAAAGTCGTTTTATTAGAGAGTCAAATATCATGGGCCAAAGGCCATAAAGATATTGCTTTATCATTACTTAGTAGTGTTATTTCTCAGAATTGTGAAGATCAGAAACTAACGGCAATATCGTTGAGGTAAAGCTTATATCAGCCATGTATTATAAAATGGTTGTAAAAAGTCCTTATTTTAGTATATGGTTTGAATGTCAACTCGATATCTCCATGAGTTCCTGAGATAAAGGCTCTTGACAGACAGACACACAGACGGACAATATAAGACAATATATAAACAATAAAGTGATCTTATTTTCCTTAAAAGTTATTTTTTCGTTAAAAGGTATGGAAACCTAAAAAAATATCCCATATACTACAGGATAAGCAGAAGGAACCTAGTGTTAAGACACTCCGTTCTTCACTTTTCGCAAACTTTTTAAGGCCTGTTGAGTGGCGGTACTCAACGCTAGTCTTGGTGCAAGAGCAAAGAAATAAAAATATTAATAAATAATAATTCTTTCCCCGAGTGGGGATTGAACCCACAACCATAGCCCTACAGTCACACCCTCGTGCTTCTGTGCCACGGCTGTCTTTAAAAAAAAAGTTTAATATACAAAAAACCGTCAATAAAGAACAGAACGATAAAAGTCTATAGTGTGTGTTATTACTTTAAAAAAAAATAAGAATTTGTTTTAAGGCAATACGGTTTATGGATGGCGGAATCAAAACGAGAGAACTCGAGTGAAATACACTCGTACTTAAAGAAGAGTCTTGAAGCTCTAAATGGACACGACGATATGGACACGCGCCGAAAAGTATACTATGATATAGCGAAATTTGCAGATGAAGAATACAAACAGGTATATTAGAGTATTATTAACAAGTGGCCCAAAGGCGGCTTCGTTGGCTTAAAATTTCGATTGAACCAATCCATCTTGGCTAACTTACTTTCTATGATTGTAAATAAATAAATCAGCTTCACGCTGTATCCCGCACACTGCAGGGTAGGCAGAGG
>DWAP01000286.1:0-23732 GCA_018230625.1 Heliconius eleuchia | reverse complement strand
CCCTCTGCCTATCCTGCTGTGTGCGGGATACAGCGTGAAGCTGATTTAATTTTTTAATACTAAGATATATATTATTAGAACAGAATGTGCCTATACTGTACCCTATATATGTAAATATTTAAGATGCATTATTTGAAAGATCTGTTGGAGAATCTACGTATTGTAAGATACACAGTAATATATCTCACAAATCCTACTGAAAATTATAATATTTTCTTATTAAGGTACTGGCTCCATCATCGGACCAACCCGATGATATTATATTATCCTATTGTCGCCTAACCCACCTATAACTGCTAAGTTACATGATGCTACAATTATTATTGAAAGCTACCAGTCCACCTTATTAGGCCGAGCCTTGTAAATATATTACAAACAATGTGAAAATAGTTTATAAGAAAAACACCACTCAAAATCTTCAATTAACATTTAATTACATAATGAAATCCCAAATATATTACTAAATGATGTCACTACACGCTTACAAATATTTTTAAAATATTTTGTCATATAGGAACCTTCCTATATGACAAAATAACCGACATAAATCTTAAATATAAAAAAAAACCATAAAATTGACATTTTTAAGTAAAAACTATAGATTTGTCATATTCTGTTTGAGCAAATTACTGATTATCTTAAGCATGTTTCAAAAATATATAAAAAGTAAAAGTTTTAAGTGAAAAATGAAACAGGTCGATATCTATCCCACATCCCTATCCGGCCCACGTTTACCCACACTCGGTTAATCCTGGTAACCAGTCACGAATTTACTTTGGCTCGTGTCTCCATTGTTTTACTTAAGCGCCCGAAATTCCGGCAGTTGCCGTTTCGCCGCCAACCGACGAAAATCACACTAACAGGTGGAAATTTAAACACTTTTATAAGTGTAAAAACGTAGTAATTTTTCTTTACTTAAGTGGTACGGTTTTTTGTTTTTTTTTTTTCGTTTTTTTGTATGTTAATTGGAGGGCTGTATGATTCTAGTTTTGAACTTTAAAAGTGCTTGAGTTTATGATGTTATTAGATATTTTACGCGTAATTCGCATTTTGAAGTGTAGATAAAATTTCGACTTCCTAGAGACATTATGCTAAAAATTAAACAAAAAAAGCGAAGAAAATCTCTCTAACTATACATACAGGAAAGCTGGCTACTTAAATATATACACATAAATATGCTTGTTAACATGATATGAACGCATTAATATCAGGTGCACTTAAACAATTGGGCCACAATCACTATATTATATTCAAAGCAAAACAACATATTTTTCGCTGCCACTATTGCAGTTTGAGCTGCCACTATTTTCTCGCGCTGATAAAAAGTGAAATATGGCGTTAAATTAACGAACAACTACCCTGCTATATGCGGGATACAGCGTGAATAGAAACCGTTAGTAGAAAATAAAATAATTTGTCAATAACCTCACAAAGTGCGTAGATGTATTAGTAATAGATATTCCACACTTTGTATAGACAAACGGACGCAGCTACAATCTACAGAGAAAGTATCACCTATGGCCTGGAAAATTATGCCGCCGGCGAATCGTTAATAAATCTTATATAACCAAATTGTTTATGTTTTAAGCAAAAACCTATCTTTCTAATGTTAGTTGAATGGAAGTGCTTAGAAAGTGATCATGAGAATAATTTGTTACTAGCTTTGACCCTCGTCTTTTTACGTATAAGTAATGTTGAATAATATAAATGTAAATGAATATTTTGTGTGTGCTATTAAATTTAAATTGAAAAAGTAATAGAAATTCTTAAAACTATAATAAAGTGACTTAAACAATATCATCATTACCAGTCTGTCCTTCTCCACTACTGGACATAGGCTACTACAAGGACACGTCACTAAGTGGATAAAGGACAATCTAATATCGTAATTATAAATGCTAAGAATATAATAGAATATTTCGGCGTTGAGTTACTATAATTTTTTGCATTTTCTTGCACTGGTAACGAGGCAAAGCGCTACGTTGAGTTCCGCCACTCAAAACGCAGTTCAGCAACAAAGAGAGAGAGAGAGTTCTATAGAGAAGAGTATTTAGCAGAAAATGGGAAACAGAAGTGTCTAAACGGAAACATAGTGGCTTAAAAGTTCTCAAGTTCCCCTACCATGCTATAAACTATTAGCATAAACTCTACTAACAAATCTGTTTGTTTCGTTGACTCCTGTTTGTTACGAAACAGTGTAATAAATCAAAACATATCCACACCACTTCAACTAAATCACAGATTAACCACATAAACGTACTAAAATAAATAAAAAAACAACATATAATTAGACACATTAGTCAAACACATAAAAAATCAAACAATAAGATAAAATATCTATAATTGTTTAACACAAATACAAAACGCATAACCAAACTGGTCATCTAATTAGTAGAAACAATGACATGCGCACGCGCAGCCATGTTTATTTTTCGACCAATCACAATCGAGCTACAAGGTCGCGCCCAATGTCAAAACGCTTCCTAGTAAATTGTTCTAGGTCACTTGTTACTATGATAGATTAGAGTTTGGCTGCCATTTTGTAGTGATACGCCTATCTATTTGTCGTGATTGCGTTGGAGGTTGTGTAAACTTGTTTTATGTTATTGGTGGAATATTTTTTTGTTTTAGATTGGGAAATACAAGGCGAATTCGTCTGAGTTTTATTAAAAGACGTCTTTATTAAAAGTTAAATAAATATCGAAATAACACTTATTCAATTTCTTATTTGAAAGATTAAAAGAAATTCCTTGATCATTTCCATAAAAATTGAAAAATCTCGTATTTACATTTAAATCTTACTGTACTTGCTATTATCAAAATCGAACCTACTTTCCGTTGTTCCATTAGATTTTTTTTTATAAATATATATTATTGCTTGTTATTTATTATTGCCCCACACTCGAATATATCTGGAGAGGTAGAGGGAACCTTTTTTTACGACACTCCGTTCCCTACGCACTTCCCAATTACCAACATGTTAAATAACGGAACTGTACGCCGCACTAATTCACACCTCTGAGTGGGAAAAGAATCTAAACCCATCGCGTTTACAATCAAGCGCTGTTTATCTTATACATGTATGTATGTATGTATGTATGTATATATTTTCAAATATATAATTTCAGCGAGCTAAGAAACATTCATCTTGTATCTCCAAGGATAAATCCTTGGAGATAACTTTATGTAACAACAACGCAAATTATCTAACATATTGTTTGACGTAAGAAATCAGTTTATTGTGTCAATATAACTTCACCCACATGTTAAAAGACTGCTTAATATATAAAGTCAGTCAGTTCTTCCCATTCTAATTCCATTGAGTGTTTTCCAGAGAACGGAGTGTTTTGACACTAGGTTCCAATCCCGCTATATGTGGGATACAGTGTAAAGCTAATTTTATAAATCTGATGAAAAACAACAATTATGTATTATTATTTTCTCATGGAATTATACAATTATCTCAAATTTTGTAAAATAAGATATGTATCTCTGCCTAAGACTGAAATAACTGGTTGCTACCTAAAAAATAAACCTGACGCAATATAACCGAAATCATCCAATTAGCATTGAACATAACTTATCGTTTGTAACATATGGTTTGGTCACGTCAAACTAATCAGTGATGAAAGAATGGCAAAAAAGATTTATGGTGGAAAAGCGAGTTGTAAGACAGGTAGGAGGAGATCTTGTTTGACCTTTGAAAACACAGTATATAATATTTAATTTCCTCGAGTGGGAATCAACCTCACAACCTATCACGCTTACAGTTGCACATTTGTGCTCCTGCGCTACGATTTCATTCATTTTCTTCTTTTTATGTTATCAGTTCTTCTTAAACAAACATAAGCTATTTGTTTTTGAAATTGCCATGACAAACATGTGAATTTGAGCGGAATTTCTTAATACTTGGGTCTCTCTTTTTACTCTGATTTGCAAGAAAAAGGCGTTTACCTGCGTGATGTCTTTCGGTTAGGAAGAATTCCCATCAAACACTCCCAAAGAAATGTGACAACTCAGGAACTTCGGCTGCCGTTTCATTAAGCAGTTTAAATAAGTTACATACGAATGTCACCCTAATCAGTTCGGGACTAGCTAGTGAGATGCTCAGATTTAAAATGGTAAAACTTTTTCGATTTTAATTAATTTTTCCATAACTCTTTTAGAAAACAGTGAATTCTTGTAAGAATGTAAAAAAAAACCCACTAAATATAATCAGAGGGCACGTAAGAAAATATTTATTCCATCTTGTCCCGAACATGAACAAAGTCGAAGACGTTTATTAAATGAATAAACTGGTACCATTTAAAAGCCAGCGAAAGAATATCTTATAATTCACCTCAGGAACTTTTTAATAGCGCTGCCAAAGGATGGCAAAAACGTAAAAAACATAGGTACGCCACTTTCCTCTCAAAGCTTACCTAAAGTTCAGATTATTCTTGATAACCAGAGATAAAAAAGTATCTTGTAATTTGAATATTTTATCTAATTACAATTTTTCTATATTTTTCAAATTATTTTTTGTGTGCGAGTGAAAAAATAAAAGTTCTCCTTCTGCTTTTGAAACTTCTTGAAAAGTTATCATTATAACAATTACGAATATCAGTTACGTCCCCACTCTAAGAATTAAAAAGTAACTGGTAGTTTGCCATCAAGCCTGATATTAAATGTTGTAATCTTACTTATACTAGTGTTACCATATATATTAATGAACCAAGTAGGTATATTTATAGGACAATGCCCTACAACAAAACTTATAGGAAAACGTAATTACATTTAGATATCATATGCATTTATGCTTACCTAATAAAGAATATATTCCTTGAGAAATAATTTCTTCACAAAAAAATAAGATAATGTACATACGTGTACAATATGTATATATAATATATATTATACACGTAATATAACAAAATGAAACATATTTTCACTACTATTCTAATTAACAAAATAAAGGCTGATCATAGAATAGACGCAAAATAGCAAAAGACTAAAAGATTAACACATTTAAGAAGAAATTGCAATTCTCGTATTCAAAACTGCTTGACCTATTTTCGTACCCGACGAGGCTAAAGTTAAGAAAAAGACACCATAGCTAAACTGCTAATTTGGAAATGCTAAAAAGATTTTTCCTAATTTCTGTTAAAGCGTCTTAAAGTATTTTTATACACTTTTTATTATTCAAAACACTAAAACAGGGTACTAATTAGGAAATGCATAATCAAGAATTTCAACATCTTGCCAAACTTTGGCCAGCCTTTGAACAAACTCTCATCTCGTTCAGCAGACGATCAAAGATCTGAAAATGAATCCTAATTAATTATTTAGACGCATCGCATAAAAACTGAAGCTCAAAATATTGATAAAGGGTGGCTTGATAAGGGGGTAACTGTACTATTGATCGGCGCCAACCCCCCAAGTGTATAGGTATAAAAAGCGTAACAAATTTTCGTCTTAAGAAAAGGAAAAGAAAAAATGTATACAGCCACCCTATCGCTAGGGAGAGGGTTGCCCCCTTAGACACGAGGTGGATGGGGGTGCATTTTTCTCGCGGTCCCGCTCTCTCTCGGACGTAAGATGTTACAAAGGATTCTTTGTTGGTGGACCAGTTAATTAGATTTTGGATATGCATTTTCGGCGTCTCTTTTGCGCTTGAAATTGTCGTTATATTATAGTCTGTCTGGACCAAGGATCGTGATTAAATAAGGTTATTCATCTTGTACTGTAAATTTGGGATAGCAGACCTATTGTTCCATTAATGCTATATAAAAATAAAAACGGCTGCTCATGTAACTAAACTCGATAGAAAATTATTTTTCATGTTATTATCAAATTGAATCGTTAAATATATCTTAATTTGAAAAGAATTAGTTTTTAAGAAAACGAATAAAATTAAAACGTCCCGGGGCTTAAACCTGCGACTCTTTTTCGTTTTAGATGCAATTTCCAAACGCTACGTTCAATTGTTTATGCCTTTCTTAACAAGTGTTTTTATTCATAAGTGGAGAGATAATACGCGTTTATTTATATGAGAACATCCCAATATCGGGCAAATAAAGTCATATACAAATAAACAATATATGTTGTATAATTATTGTTGTTATAACAATAAGACGGATTTTAAAAAAAAATATTCAGCTACATTTACAAAACCCAAGATTATACCCGCCATATTTAATATAAGATCACTTTTCATTTGATAACAGCACAGCAATAATGTTTTTCATCAAAATCGTTTTTGGTTGTCGATACAACAAAATATTGCGATGACTGAGTCACTGGGTCAACTCTGTCACGATCCTAATAATACTACAGCCGTCCAAGCAAAACTGAACGCTATTCTCGAAGTACAAGATTCAAATTCAAACAAATTGATATAAGAATATCAAGTAAATTATGATCGCCATACGACAACCGTGATACTTTTGAATAGAGGAAGGCTTGGGAAGTACAAAATGGTGTTATTGAGACCTGAATCGCTATAAAGCTTTTAAAGTAAAACACACATTTTAGGGGCCACGGTATGAGAAAGCAGTAAGTTGAGCTTTGGATCTTATATGTTATGCATTTTTTCATAAATTACATTATGTTTAAAATTTTTAATTTATCAAAAGGACATCGTGATGTAGTGATTGCGTGTGACTGTGAGCATAATGGTTGTGGGTTCGATCCCACACGGGGAAATGAATTTATTTACATTATTTTCATTTATCCGCTACGACAATCGCGGCGTTGAATCCGCAACTTAACACGCGATGTCTCGAAACATTAGATGGAAAGTGGGGAACGGAGTGTTTTACTACTAGGTTCCCTTTGTCTACTCTGCTATATGGAAAAAAGAGAAACTAAACTTTCCATCAAGAAATTAGTTTTCGTTGTTGAGAATTGGCTGATCAAGTGGACTTAAGGTTAAGTGGAGGTCATGCCTCAATTTAAGAAATCATCTGAGGGACCGTCCGCTCGAGTGTAGGTACGAGTACATTATCATTGAATCACCGCGAGCTATTCTTGTTACAAAAATCGAAGAGATATTTAGATAGATAATATTTTTTCTGATTTTTTCTCTGTATCCCGTATATAAATGGGTAGGAAGAGGGAAACTAGTGCTAAGAGGACTCTGTTTGCCATACACCGTAAAATTTTCGTGACATTAGGTGTTGAGTTGCAGAGTTCAACACCGCGTTTGGTCGTCAAGACCAGAGCGAGGAAATGAAAATAATTTGTTCCTCCGAGTGTGAATTGAACCCACAACAGTCACGCTTACAATCGACATCAGCATTTTATTATTAAAGATTCTGATCGCGAATTGTGAGATAGTTGAAACCATCGCCTATATAGTTTCAAAGTAAGCTTTAGTGGATAGCCAATATCTAGCCACGGGACTTATAAAATTCTTCGGAAAATGGCCGCTCCCAATTCTAATATATAAAGCGGATGTTGTCTTCACTCGAATATTGTTTGAATGAAAAAATATATTTCACACCATTATATGCAGTTCAATTTATTTATCTATTATTTCAAATTAAATTACTAATAATTTAGATGAGATTGTGGAGCAGTGGGACAACGTATGACTGTAAATGTGATGAATGTTGATTTTTTCTCAGTTTAGGAAAATTAATGATTTTCAAGTCTTTGCTCTTGCAACACAAGAGTTCTGCTACTCAACACGTAAAATCTCAAATCCAGGTGAACTCATTCATCCAGATCGAAGTTTTCCAACATCATATTCTCTTTGATCTGCAGGAAAAAACGTGAAGTTACAAAAAAAGTAACTAATACAAAATTAACGATATAAATCTTTTTCCGATCAACTCACGACAAAGAACGAAATAATTAACCAATCAGAGCTAAGCAGACATCAAAACCAGAATATAACTATCCTTCCATTACTTTTAGAGAGAGAAAGACGAATACATATAAAACATATAAAATATACAAGAGAGAAAGACCAATTATATATGGAAATATATTAACCAATAGTATTTTCATGTCCAATGATAACATTTATAAGAAAAAAGCGGCATTCAATTATGGCGGTAATTAATAAAACATAGCCCGCGATAGAATACTATCTTCGGAACACACACAAACTAATAATTAATCATCCAGCATCTTCCCACCCCTTCCCGAGTCTAATTCCTGCCACCCCCGACGTTTTTTCCCGAAGCATGTTTTCATTTTGCCCGTCTCGAGTATAAGAAGCGTACTGTACGTGCAAATTGAATTTCGTGGTCACTCAGAATATTTTAGACTTCAGAATATATCGGGTGCTTTTCAAAGTTGGTTTGTTTTAATTTTGTTTTTGTTTTGCTTTTGTTTTTCTGATTTACTACGTTGCTTCCTTTATAGCTCTGGTCTTAGGTTTGTTGGTTTCTTTGTTTGTTGCGCTTATTGCGTTTTTTGTGTTCTGATCCTCGATCCTCGTTTTATTGATTGTAGAATTATTGTGTCTGAAATCACAAATATGTTCTTTTAATTTTGGCAGTAAAATCTACAATACTTCAATTTCTAACTTTGCATTCCTAGTGTTGTGTTATGGTGACTAGCGTTGTATACTAGCGTTTTCTATGAGGATGGGAAAATGAAAATAATTTAAATGTTTTTTTCGAGTGGGGATCGAACTCACTAAGTTCGACACGTTCGTTCACACGTTGCACCACGATAACACACTAGTACACATTAGTATTTAGATTTATATACCTACACTAAAATAAGTATTATAAAGTTAAAGTCGTGGCCGTCGTGGCACATTGGGACCAGCGACTATAAATATGACGGTTGTGGATTCTATTCCCAATCAGGAGAATGAATTATTTAATATTTTAACTCCCTTGATCTAGTAAAACAACAGAAAACGCGGCGTTAAGTTCCACCTCAAAATGCAATATCACGAAAATTAGGTTGAAAATCTGCAACGGAGTGTTTTAATGTCAGGTAGCGAGAATTTTCAAAAAAAGTGACGAATAGAGTGATCTAACGCCAAGTTAAACATTTTTCATACATTATATATAAGTAGGTAATTTCATAACTTTTCCGTTCTAAGGGCACAAATAATTCCTACACACTTTATATGTATATATACAAGTCTGTCCCGGTAACTCGGTAACCGTCTAACCCCAGACGTCTAGTCGGCCGCGATCAAATCAGCCTTATGTGGAGCCTTTGTAAGTATAGGCGTGTATAGTACGATTCTTCAGGATTGTTCATCTTACTATGTTACTTATTGTTTCGAATTTCGGATAATTTTATTAATTATAATCCATAATCAACAAATATATACAAAATTATGGAACAAAATACATCATTTTCACTTCACGCCGCATCCCGCTAGTAGCCGCTTAAAAAGAACCTTGTTTTAAGACACTTCGTTCCACACCTTCCCCCCATTTTCAAGATACGGTGTGTTTTGTATTGTTACTAGAACGAAAAAATGAAAATAATGAGAATCGAACCAACGACTATTGCCTTCAAAGTTATACACTGGCTCATAATAATGCTCAATAAATAACTGCCCAAATATTAAAGCAAAATGCTTAAAATATGAAAGTTCTTCTTAATTTATAGCTATAATTTTAATTCTGCTCGCAAAAGGAGCTTCTGCTTAGGAATGTTTTACATTTGGCCCTTACTTTGTCATTGTTCTATTCTTTATTCTAAGAATCTGTTATGAAGTAGAGACACCATTGTGGTACATTTTGTACGTTCGTTTAATACGATAGACGTGACTTCGAATCCTACTAAAGATTGCTTTTTTTTATTTTTATATCTATAATTGTTTCTCTGTCTACAGTCGACAAGAATTAGCCTTGGAGTAATTGGAATTAGCATTTATTCTATTAAATAAGTTGAAAATATAAAGATTTTAAAGTTTGTACACCTTTCTCTAAACATTGAAATATAGATTGAAAAAATATATTGTTGTATTTGTGTTTTTTTTTTTGCTTCATCCCGCACTCAGCAGGGTACGCTGAGGGCACCTAGTGCTAAGACAAGCCGTTCCTCATTGTCTGCCGAATTCTGGAGGCATTGCATGTTGAGTGGCGGAATTTAACGCCGCGCTTGACTCGACACAGAGCAAAGAAACTAAAATATAAATTGGTATAATTGGAATAAATATTTCATTTCCTCGAGAGGAAATCTAAGCAACAATCTTTCGGGCTTATAGTCACATTTTGTACCCTCTGCTGTCACTGGCCTCAAATAAAAAAAATATATAGATACATATATTAAAAATTTCTAAACTAGATTCTCTCTGCCTATCTTGTCATGCGTAAAGTTGAAAAAACAATCATACAAGAAAGAAAACCTCGTATGAAATTAAAAAATATGATTATACTTAAGTTTTAATAATTTCCTAAAAGGCAACCACTTGGAGCGAGCAGAAAAATTAAATAATAAACGTGACAAACACCGTGCACGTCGCTTAACTTAGCCATTTTGTCTTTTTCATGGCTCCAATTTAAAAATTTTATGTCCCTCTTGACCCAAGATGGAGAACGTCATATTGTTATATATTAATAAATTAATTTTAATAATTAGTTTCACGTTATACTTATACATATAGGATAGGTAGAAGGAACTTAATGTTGAGACACTTCCGTTTCAATCCCCTGAGTCGGAATTGAACCAACAACCACATTGCTTACAGTCAGACTCTGTGCCATTGCGCCATGATGGCCTTATACTATACATGTTAAATATATGAGACAATAAATAGATAATGGGCTTAGGTTCAATTTTCTTTTGAGGGATTTAAGGGAATATATTTTTCCTCAGGCTTTGGTTCTGTCACCTAAGTAGAGTGATATAATTACATATTATATCACTCTACCTACCTTTGATTATAATAGTATTATACATAGGTATGTCTTCTAAGACAAAAAAAATAGTTTAAATAAAATTTGGAGTATTAGTCTGTTACTTGTGTAAACTATATAAACTGTAAAGTATGTCCTCAAAATATATCTTGGCCATAAAGGTTTCTTTTACGTAGTTCCTAATACAAATGTATACTTAATTAACACAAAGCTTGTCAGTAATGTCAGCCAAATAACCTGATAACTTCCAGTTATTTATTAAAAACGTCCATTACCATCAAATAATGCCCAATTATCACAACTTCAAGGCTCTCGCAGTACAGAATGCTATATTTTAATGACTTCTAGTATTCTAGTTGAAATATTAATACCTTGCACATCGCTCAAGTCGCCCGTTTTGTCATTTTCACGGCACCAATTTAAAATTTTATTTCCCGCTTGACCCAAGGGGGTGGGGGTGTCTCATTATAACCAATTTTACCCCCACTATCTTTCCTACCATTGTCTTATCTGATGGCTCATTTCTGTCTTTCATTGAGGTTTTTTGTTAAGAACCCGACGACTTATGATTTTGTTGCTTTAATTTTTCTTTCTCGACAATTATGGGAGGGTTAATGGGTCGATCTTTTCGTTTTCAGTTTCGCTACGGATTATGAATATTATGAACGCTGTCTGCTAATTCATATACAAACAAAGGGCGCTCGGTAATTGGTTTGTTTTCAAGGTTATTTGTTGTCGCCCTAACGAAGAGATTTCTACATTTTGATGGTTAATTCTTAATATATTTTGTTAACTTCACGCTATATCCCGCATACAGCAGGGTAGACGAAGGTAATTTAGTGTTAAGACACCGTTCCCCAATTTCCGCCGAATTTTTCGAGGCATTGCGTGGCGAGGTGGAACTCAATGCCGGGCTTTTGTCTTGATGCCAGAGCGAAGAAATTAAAATTTTAATAAATAATAATTCATTCCCTCGAGTGGGGATCGAACCCACAACCGTAACGTTACAGGCGCACCTTTGTGCTCCTGCGCCACGACAGTCTCAATAATGTAGTTGTTTATTTTTCGCATACTTATACATTGAATTATAAAGTAATTTTTCGTCACAACAAACACATAATCTTTCAAATACTACTACTTTTAGAGTTTGAACTGATAACTATCATAATGAATGTTGATCACATACATACATAGAGTATATACACATAAAACAAAGAAAAAAGACACAATCAATACATTTCAACTAAGCAAATCAAATCGTAGTATTTATAATATAATTACAAAACCAATAACACACATTAATTATCTCCCCCCCAATAGGGGGTGGGAGGGCAATTTAAAGTGGACGCTGTATTGATTCCTGCATTCTTTCACACAGGCGCGGAGGCTACCCACCCCGCCCGGATAACCGGGAGTTAAGATTTTTTTCGGCTCCTCGATACTACTTGGAAAATTATAAAAGAGTTTTCTTTTAGCTTCACAGATACAGCTACCCTGCTAGCTATATAGCAGGCAGGGTAGACAGAGGGAACCTAGTGGTAAACTTCGTTCCTCACTTTCCGCCGAATTTTCGAGACATTAAGTTGTGGAACTCAACGCTATGAATAAAGCACAATGTTATGAAATATATAGATAGACGTAATAAAGATATTTGTGTTTGTCCCGTGGTGTATTTAACTGTGGGGTGGAATCTTGAAGGTTGTATAGTTCGTTTCCTGTTCCTCAAATGGATATTAAGATTAAGAAACAAAAGATTATTCGGCAACAAATATTTTTTTCTCTGGCGCAGCGGCACTACTACTGTAATACTGTTAACACGATAATTATGGGTTCGATTAGTATAATTGGGAGTTAAGTTGAGTAAAGATGTCTCGAACACTAGGCGGAAAAGGGGAAACCCAGAGTCTTAACTTACTCTTTTACTCTAAAATCTAAAATTTGATTTTTACATATTCACCCAGACGCTGAGGCTACCACCCTGTCCGGAATTATTTGGCTCTTCGATACTATGTGAAAAATTACAAAAAATATTCTATTGATATTCGTTCAGTATTTTAAATTTTAGCTTCGTATTTTAAAATTCGTCTAAAGCAGTCTAGCTTGTGGTCTTACAGTTTTAACTGAAGTCAATAATTTCAATTACTTTCAACAATTTTTTTTGAAGAAAAGAAAATTGATTGAAAATGTTGAAAATGGACTCGAACAGATTGATTTGAAATTCAAATATTGCAGAATTCAAAGTCGTTTGGATAATACGCCCAAGGAATTTGGTCAATTAAGTTGTAAGTGGGACAAAATAATCGATTGTCTTAAAATAACTTTAATTTGACGTTTAATATTAATGAAGATTGATTTAAAAAGTATTTCAACGAATTTTTTTTTCACTTTAAAGATATGAAAATAAAAATATAATAATATGTATTAAGTAAATTCGAAAATATGGGGAAAAATATAGCTTTTTCCCGCACATCAGGAAAGGCAAAAGGAATATAGTGCACACACCGTTTCCCACTTTCGAGTCATTGCGTGTTGAGTCGCGGAAAACAATAAATACATTATAATATATCTCCATTACCCATGTAAAGCAATATTTTACCTGACGTAGATTTGAAGCTGCGACTAGCAGGTAGAGCAGAATACTCTACTTGTATAGCGATCAAAGTATAAACCAAAAAACTTAGTTAAACTAAAACAAAATTTTCATTCGGGCTATCTATTTCTGTATTTCGTTTGCCTCGCTCCCATAGTAAACTTGTTGGTGGAAACTACTAAAAACAAAGGCAGCAACAGGTACCCGGAGCCCACACAGCTACCGTAGTGTAGACTGTATATCTGTGTACAGTACGGTCGACGAGTCGTGGCCGCCCTGAAATAAGGTTGTTAGAACTTCTGCACATTGTACACTCGGAAAGAACATTAATAAAAGTAAGAAAAAAATCACAATCAAATCTGCGCAGCCATCTACAGCTGAATTTGAGCGGCCACAACTCATCGACCGTACTGTACCCGGACCCACACTGCTGCAGTAATGCAGACTGTATAACTGAGAACAGTGCGGAATCGACGCAAAGTTTTGTCAAACGTACGACGCGTTTTTAATAGTAGCTAACTTTGAAATCGTATGGTTTTTTTATTAGATTATTTTGTGTAACAAATGCTTTGTTCTTTTTTTGCACAATATGGAAGAGTTTTCAATAATCGTATGAATAATATATTTTTTTCACACATAGAGCAGAACAGAACAGAAAGAAACAGAACAAAACAGGTTAAAATATAAAAAACAAAAGATTTATGTCTTTCTATAGAAAATTCAAATTGCAATAATCAAAACCTGAACTCGTGGCGTAGCCGCCAAAGCATGTGACTGTGAATTCGACACCTGTGGGTTCGATTCCGGGTTTGACTCTTATTGGGAACGGGAAAAAATAATTACAATAAATAAAAGCGTAATAAGGTATTTTTAAATGGAAAATGGTATTACTGAGTTATTATAGAGTTTTTCTACCTACCAGGTAATATGTGATACATTAATTAAAAGCAGAACCTATTTTTTTTCGTACAGCAGAGCCGCAATATTCCCTACATTGTGTTAAGACATTGTATTTTCATATTGCGGACTGATTGGCGCAATTTGAATTTCATTTTCCAGGTTGGATACCGATTCCACTACCATCATGACATCAGATGCTATCCAGCTCTGCCACGATAGCTTCATAAAATACCTTACTTGTTGTTTATAGTTTATAATATTAAATTAATTTTAGAAATTAAATATCAGCGATACACGGCCTTTCACAAAACAAAGCGGCAACAGGTATAACGGTTGGAGGCAGATAGTTGAACAAAAAACTAGCAAACTTCACTCAAATTTTTGTTATAAACTTCATATAGCTAACTAGGTACTAGGTAGAAGTATTAACGTCAGCTTAACACTGTATGCCGCACGCAGCAGCTTAGGCAGAAGGAACCTAGTGTTAAGATCCTACGTTTCCCACTTTTTGCCGAATTCTGGGGACATTGTATGTTGAGTGGCAGAACTCAACTCCGTGTTATGCCTCGACACCAGAGCCGCGAAATAGAAAAATAAATTTAAATAAATATTACATTCTCTCGAGTGCGGATCGAACCCACAACCAGTCGATTTTACCGTCACTCTTCGTGTCTATTAACATCCATTGACGTTATTTAAATAAAGGTTTTTAATAAACAATTTATTTTTTTTTTTAAAAGGTATTTAATGTTGATTATGTTTGAGAGTCACGGATTCTAATCTGTTTTTATTATGATTTGTTTACTAATTCCCTTGCCTTACATCTTGTGAAAACAAAAATTGGTAGCGCCGACTTTTTATATTTTTACGTATTTAATGAGGTACGCAGAGAGACGTAGTGTAAAGTCACTTTGTTTTTAACATTCCGTTCAATGTCTGGGGCTGGGTGATCCGTTCCCACTCCAGAGTCTTGCCTACCCCAGAAAGTTTTAGTACCAAATAATTGCCATGACAATTAAAAAATAATATGGCTAGCGAACTCGTGTAAAAGAGGGTAGATTTAGGTGAAAATAACTATAAAAGCAGTGTAATTGTGTTAATCGGGGCAACGGCCTTGTTGACAACGGCCCTTATTGGAAGGAAACTAGTGTGAAGTATTGTTATTAGGTGATACATATCACTTATTGCAATTACATAGTATCCCTTTTCAAATAGTTCAGAAACTTATAGACGATGTGTGTTTTTATCGAGTTTTTTTAAAAACGCTTCCTATTTCTAACAATATAATATATTTTAGACAAATATATTTGTTCCCTAGAATGTATCTCTAGATACACCCATGCTTCTTTTATAAATGTAAGTATTTATATATGCAAGAATTGAACCCGTAACTTTAAATAAATAGCTAGCTAGCCCGTAGCTTGAAATGCATCACAGTGTTAATATTTCTTTTATGCCCGTATCATCCATTAATTTCCATAAATTTCAACTTTTTTACAACTTCCAAACAATTTAGTCTAAAGCTCAAGTTACAAGAAACCATTAAGCCCTGAAAAATAAAATATACGTAAAAAAATACGAATATTATATTAAAAATTCCAAATGAAACAGCACATAAAGTAAGTGCATTTACATTTGAACCGAAAACGATTCGACTTAATTTTTTCATATTTAAAAAAAAAAAGTAAAAGCTAGGCTGAATATTTGTGGGTCACATTCAAATTTCTCAATGATTCGGAAGAGATTCCAAATTTAAATTCAAACTTGTGACGCGGCATTTTTTAAAAAACGGTCCATTTGAATTTCAAAATGGCTGCACATTTGAATTTCATGGCGTGTTCCGTATTGATTTGTTATACGGTAAATTTTTATTTAGTTTTCAAATACTTTGGTCTAGTTAGCTGGTTAGTTTGTTGATGTAGCTATATTCGCTTAAAATTTCACAGTAATAAAGAATATATTTCTAAAATCTTTAATTACTAAAATGGTATATTTAAAAGAAAGTTAAAAAAATGCTTTACGCCTTTCCAAGAGGACGAGCCAGAGGAAACCTAATGCAATTATAATAAGCTAGACATTGCATGTTGAATTTCGTCTACCAGAATAAAGAATTGAGTTAGAATTGACCCCACAAATGTCGGTTTAGAGTCAGACGCTCTACTACTGCGTAACATACAAATATAATAAACAATATTTTTAAAACAGGAGGATTAAAGGAATCTTGTCTTTAATTGTAAGTAAAAGATATTTTCATTGTTTTTCCGAAGTGTAGTAGTAGTACTGTAGTAGTTTATAGAGCGAAGCTCGATTGTGGTTTCTTACCTTTTTTTTTGAATAAGCAGAAACTAGAGAACACACTACTATACTGCACTCAATGGACAAAGCAGCATCACTCCTACAACTACTCCCGGCGGCTGTCGTGGTAATAACGACGCATCACTGTCACGTGGTCGATAATGCGCGAGATTCGATTTGCTTATACTAGTGAACGTATGTATGAATGAGTGACTGTATGGAAATAACGAATGTATAAAGATATTTATAAACGCATACACTACATTCACTACCTTCACTCTACTATTAACAGTAATGTCAAGCAAAATTAAATAACGCTTAAAGTCTCTTATATAATATACTCATTCTATAATTCAAACGCCTAGTAAATGTCAAGGATCAACAAGTATTCGATAATCGGTTAGAAGTTGTCAATTTATGTTGTAACAACGTTCCTAAATAGGGTTATAGTTATTTCTTATTTATTTATTCAATATTATTTTTTATTCAATAAACAATTATTATACAAGTGAATCGTTTGACTTCACGTGTTAATAATTATACAGAAAATAAATAATAAAGCCGTCGCAGCACAGCGTCTGAAACTGTAAACGCGATAGTTGTAGGTTTGATTCTCGCTTGGAAAAATGAATTATTTTTATTTCTTTGCTTTTCTCTTTAATCTAAACAAAATCAATTATGTTGTAGGAGGCGAGTCGTGACGCAGGAACACAATTGTGTGACTGTAAGCGCGACTGGTAGTGGGTACGATTCGCACTCGAGGATATGAAATATTTACTTAATTGTATATTCTCATTTCTTCGCTCTGGTGTCGAGGTAAAGCGCGGCGTTGAGTCCCGCCACTCAACATGTCATACCTCCGCAATTAAGTGGAAAGTGGGTAACAAAGTGTCTTAACACTAGGTTCTCTCTGGCGAAGCGTAAATATATTTTTTTTTCTATTAAAAAACCATAAAAATCATAAGTTAGGCAGCATCCAGGCGCAAAGTACCAAAATCACTTGTCGGATATTAAAGCGACGCGGCGAGAAAGTTGCCGTTTCACGAACAATGCTAGGAAGGCCGGGTTACCGTCGGCATGTGGAAGTTTAACGAAATTGTTTCGCGCGATGTTTATTCAATTAAAGTTTTGGCTTTGGTAATGATAATATGATGCGTTTTGTTATTATTTTATCATATTTTTAACAAATAAAAATTTAAACAACAGCAAATAAACAAAAGAACAGCTTCTCTCAATTGTATTTTCGCGGTAAGAAATTGGATACAAGACACCCCGTTCCTTGCCATGTCAGCTCAGTGAAGAAAACATTGATAGTTCAGGCCGTGGAATAAAAATTATTCATGCCTTCGAGTGCGAGTCCAACCCAAAACCAACGTGTTCAAAGTCAAACTCTGTCCTTTCAGGGCTTATGCTGCAAAGTAGAATGTATAAAAATGTAGGGATAAGACACTTTCCGGAGATGAACAATAAATAAGATCCTAAGTAAATATCATACTCCCATCCCTTGGCAGAAAATACATATAGAAATTTCATAACAAAAAAGAAGCTACAATATAATAAATACTATTTATTATAAACAAGTGAAATGAAACAAAATAATAGTATGAATAATAAAGAAAAATAGACACAAAGCGATCAATGAAACACGTAAACTAAGGTGTATTTTTGCATATAGAGTAGAATAGCTCTAGTGTTAAAATACTCCGTTGCCGACCGACCAACTTGTTTGAGACTTTGCTTGATTGACGGAACTTAACGCCACAGCACTGAAATGAAAATAAATAAAACCTTCATCTAAATTGCTATCATCCATTAGCAGAAAACACAATAACAAAGGAGAAGCTACAGCACAAAAAGTAATATTAATAAACAAATGAAATGAAATAAAATAAAATGAATAATAAAGAAATCTAGACACAGGGCGACCAACGAAAAGCGTTGTGAACTAATTAAAAACATCAATTCTAAGGAGCAAGGGGGTGTATTTCAAACGCACGCACACACACACGTCACACCCCCATACGTATACGTAGATGGCACGCACACCAGCGTGTCGCATCGTGGGAATGCTTATGGTTATCTGGATAATATTGTATTTGACATTTTAGATGTATTTTTTTTTATTATGTTTTGTTGTTTTGGATTAAGTATGGGATCAATGGCTGTGGAAAATTTTGTTTAACGATATTTTTTTCGTTACTTATCAAGTGAGGTAGATAGGAAATGTATAGTGATACTTTATTGTATTGTCTGCTTGTCTAATATTTTAGATATATTGCAAATTGGGCAGCGGAATTAACGCTACACTTTGTCTAATCAGGTCATGCTAAAAATATTTTCAACGATATATTTATATTTAACAGTATCTTATCCAAAGTATTCAAAAAAAGTTGATAATTCTATACATGTAAATATTAACCATTAGAAAAAACCAAGTACCATCTTAAGTACCATCCATACAATTCGAACTTAACCAAAATCAAATAAGCATAAATAAAGTACAGCCTCAAAACCAAATAATATTCTCACAAAAAGCGCTTACAGGGTTCTACCCACCCTTATATCAAAGTTATCCAGGGAGGCGTCTTAAGGAGAGGGGAGGGGAACGAGTTATCGCAAATTGATCTAGGGAGTTAGGGAGAACCTAAATTTGACAGCAATTGAAATTGGCGGCAATATTAAAGATTTTTTGCACAAAAAAAACGACGGTCGTGGGTTCTACTCCCATTCGGGGAAATGAATTATTTCGATTTTTAAAAAAGTCTGCGGAAAGTGGAGAACGGAGTATCTTAATATTAGATTCTCTCTGCCTGCTATATGCGGGATACAGCGTGAAACTAAAAAAATCTAAATTAACATGTATAGGAAATGGAATTATGAATATGTTATTAGCTGGGGGGGAGTTTCCACCCCCAGTGTGTATTAGGTTCTTTCTAATTTTTTTTCTGTTTTTGCTGCTGTTTCCAGTATTGGTTTTAGTCTATAGGTATATGTTAGTAAATGTATACTTAAATTTTGACGTTGTTGTTAAGTTGACTGTTTGAAATTATACGCGGTGATTGTAGGTTCGATTTGAATTTTGAGGAATGTTTTTTTTTGTACTTTTTTTCCGGTTGTAGCCCGCAAATCGCAGAATACGCAGAGGGAACATAATGTTAAGACACTCCGGTTCTTCGTTTCCGTAGACTCTTCGAGATATTACGTTTTAAGTAGCGGTACTCAAACACAGTGTAGAATTGACAATAATTAATTCCTCCGAGTGAGAATCGAACCCACAGCCCTAGCGTTTATAGCCAAAACGTACAATTATTCACACAAATAACTCTTATAACTAAAATTTTTAAGCAAGCGTCAAAATAAAGTGTATTACAACAAAGTTAGAATGATCCAGTGACACAAATAAGATTAAACCTGTAAATTATCCTCAAGAGAAAATGACTGTTTACGTCCACTATTTAGAGTCTATTTTCAAATAAACGGAAATTCTTACAATGTAAGCTACTCTACATCATTTTAATTTCAATATAGCAACGTTAAGATATTTCCACCATTATTGATGCATGATGGTCGTGAGTTCAAATCCAGAGTAGACAGCGGGAACCTTGCGTTAAGTTACTCCGTTCCCCAATTTCCGCCAAATTTCCGAGACATTGCGTGTTGAGTGACGGTACTCAGCTCCACGTTTTCTTATTACTCGAGTAAGCAAGTGAAAAAGTTACAGTTAGAGACCTCAATAAGAGTAAATTAAATAAGCAACCTTAAAACACGAAACACAAGTGTCAAGACACTCCGGTCTCGTTTTACTGCTCGAGTTTGAAAACTCAAGAAGAGATTGCTTGTGACTGGTGGAATTTAACGCACCGCTTCACCTTACCAGAGCTGAGTGGCGAAATGACAATAATTAATCTCCATAACGAGGATCGAACCTACACCTATAACGCACACTGCACCACATATTTATACATAAAATAAAAATATATTGTATAAACTTATAAAGTCGCAAAAAAACGAGGACATCATATTACCTCTTTATTCTATAAAAAAAGGCAATAACAACAACAACAGTTTGTATACAAGATGACCAACCACACTTTGTAGTCTACATATTCTGTTTCAAACAAACTAAAATGCTTTCATGTTTGTATATAAGAAATATAAAAACTTAAAAAAGTAATTATTTCGTAAGTAAGTATTTTCAAAAGTGAACGTGGCGAAGACAATCTTTGTACCGTCTTGGGACGTAAAGGCACACACAATCTTAATAGCGAAATCGGAACGCCGCTAGCTTATACAGAGTGTGCTGACGCTACATATTAAATGTGAATAGGATTCGTTTTTTTGGGTTTGGGTTCAAATTATGTTTTGGGGAATGTTTTCTTTGTAATATTGATGTTTTGTATTGTCTGTTTGAAATGATCTGATGAATTCAGTTATATCCATGATTTATTATTAATTTGTCTTTGCCCCTTTTAATTAAAAGGCAAGTTTATTTATATTTTATTTTGCTGATGTAGTACGTGCGAATAGCCCAAAACTTTATATCTTTGTTAATATATAACTCAAGTAAGCATTGAACTCACTACCCATTTGTTTTAAACCGTGCTCTCTAAAATAAACACCTAAAGCAATTTCAAATACAAAATCGAACACGCGAATACGTGTCTCGAACGAATTCAAAGCGATATTAAAGCTATAATTCAAATCTGCATATAATCGCTACTTTTGATGGACGACCGTCCTGAAAAAAGAATATGACTAGGAAGAATCTTTTTAAAAAAGATTTTCGGTGAAATTTCATATTATTTTCGGCCATTCCCAAGTTTTGTTTGTCGCTCGTTTCGGTTATTTTAACGTCTGGAGTGGCCTTTGTCTAGAGTTTAACGGTTTTTTTAAGGCTTAAGCTTTCAATTCGAAGTAAATGGCACTGAGATGAAAAATTAATTTAAATTTTAAAGTTAATTACATAATTTTTTAATTTTAAGTTTTGTTAGTAATTTCTTATTCTTACTAAACTATTATAAAATTATATAGACTAATCTACTTTTATTTTTAAGTGAATTAGTAACTACCCACATTATCCTGAACTAAAAATCAAAGCACCACACAAATAGAATGAAAGAGCAATTACACAATTTACGTATCGATTGCAACCCTCACATAATTTTATATCCTACCCACTCGGGCGTAATGGCGTCTTGAATAAAATAAGAAAATTATCACTGGCCGCTACCAAGGGGTGGTTTTCGGTGGCCACCCACCCCCTTAGGTTTTAAAAAGAAAATTTCGGTCGGGCGTGATATTTTTAAAATAAGACCCTTCTTCGTGGCATATTCCGTGGAGAGATTTTAAAATAAGAATAGTTTCGCGATACCCCCTGCCTCCCTCGTCTGGAGTTCGAAGTAACGCCGCGTTCAGTATTGAAATTTACTAAGCGTTGATCGAAATCCTATCCTACTAATATTATAAATATAAAAGTTTGTGAGGATGTTTGTTCCAGTTTCACACAAAAACTACTGAACGGATTTAGATGAAACCTTACAGTAATATTAGTAAACTTATATATTAGTAACCTATGTGGTTACAATTACATAAAATGTATAACTTAGCCGTAAAATAACAATAACTTTAGGCGGGTGAATCTGCGTGTAGGTCCTTCATGTGTTTTCCATACAGCGTGACATTAGGAGAGTGATTAATACTCAACTGACAGGTTCGGAACGTCACAATAAAAGAAGAAAACAAAAAAAATTAATGCAGTATGAAGTTTTTAGATTGTTATTCTAAGATACACTGGTTTGAATTCTTTTTCTATTTATAACTAAACAGTATTATTTAAAATAAAAAGAATAAAGTAGTATAAAACAAATAAGTACATTAAATTTTAATTTTATTATGTAAATTCAATTGTTCAACAACATAAAATAGTAAAATTTCATAATTTCTTATAATATTAAGTAAAATCTACTTGCCTTACCAACTCTCCCGTTCAAAGCGTACCTATAAGAATTCGGGGGTTAAAATCGGGTGGTTCGGGGATACAGGGTGTTCCTTGATGAGGAGGTTTTTGAGAAATTCCGTCAGGGGTCATTCACCGGCGCCGATACGATAGTAATTGGATCGCCTAACGGATCTCTAAGTAATACTTGTATTATGTTGATGTATTTTTTGCAATAAATAATGTTATGTTTGTTATATTTATATTTCTTTTTTATGAATTATGTTTAAATAACATTAGATTCTCCGGTTGGCTATAAATTTTATAAGTTTAGAAGTCACTTTGTTTTTTGTTATTTTCGTGTGTATACTAAAAGTCATTGAACAATAACCGCACCTCTTGGAAGCAATCCAAACCCGTATAAGCGTCCAAGCACGGGTTCGAATCCCGTTAAATTAAAATTTTTACATGTTTTCTAAAAATATTTTTCGAAAAAAATTGTAATAATAAATATATTTTTTGCCTTGTGTATATTTACTAAGATATTTTATTTTGTAGGATAATGGAACCAAAATTTTCATAGTGTAATTCTGATTTATAAGAATTATCTAAGATTTATTTATTATCTTTTGTGGTAAATTTCGAAAGTACCCACCCACATTGTTCATTGATGATTGTGGGTTCGATTCAATTGTTCTAGTTACGACCAAAGTTTTAATAGACGAAACATTATTTGATTTGTCTAACATAAAATATCTTCAAAATTTGTAATAAGAAAAAAAAAACGAATTAGTGGCTTATGGATCGTTGTGGTAGTCGACATGTCTTATCACACAAGAGAACTTTGAAGGTTAAAATTGTCAATATCTATGAATAGATAACTATACTACACAACACATGACTACAAGCGCTACAGTTACGGGTTCAATACCCATTCGAGGTAATCATTTATTATTATTTCCTTGCTCTGGTAACAAGACAAAACACGGTATTGAGTTCCGCTACTTATTATGCCATATCTCGAAAGTTGAGTGGTTTGTCGAGAATGGAGTGTCGTAACGCCCACTGCCTAGCCAGCTTTATGTAGCATACAACGTGAAATTATAAAAAATATAACTATACTTACGATATATTGGAATCTATATATATAAAAGGACTTGTTCTGACTGACTGAGGTAAGACGCACGCACAG
>DWAP01000285.1:0-23742 GCA_018230625.1 Heliconius eleuchia | reverse complement strand
ATCATTAGCAGTGATACTAATAAACAATAACTATAATTGAGAGTCGACAACGCAATGTGGTGATCCATCAAAATTTATTAGCCCACGTAGGAACACCAGGTAACGTAAGGGCGGATGAACTGGCGAAAAAAGCGGCAACAACAAAGGAGACGGCCCTGGACTATGACAAAATGCCAATCTTGTACGTGCGAAGGTGGATACGCGAGGAGTCTGTAAGGAGACGACAAGCAAGACATGAGGCCTCCCACACCGGATCAGTTACGGAGCTGTTCTTACCAAATGTCCAGAAGACACATAATCTAGTGAGAAAAATAAAAATAATAACCTAACCTAACCAGCACTCTGCTACTGACCAGCCACGAGGGCTTCGCCGCTTACCTGCACAGATTCTACCTAAAAGACAACCCATCTTGTGTCTGCGATCCGCACAGTGAGGAAAGGGTCATCCACGTTATCCTAGAATGCTCGAGGTTCGGCTCTGATCGAGAGATGTCAATCTCAATGTAAACCTGAACCAGTAATCGCTCCACTCCATCTTAAGACAGAAGCTACCAGGACAGCTTTCCTCACTTTCGCCAGACAAACTGTCACACTATCCGCAAAATGTAACAGCCGCACCTCCCTCCGCATCAACCACACCAGCTCCTACCACACAGACACCTCCCACTTAAGCATTCCCCACACAAGCCCCTCTATTACCTACATCGACAACAACAAACGAAATACTAACCTCGCCCACATCACAAAATACTAGTACCAACAATAGCACCAAACAAAAAAAAGTTACTTAGCAATTGAATATTAGAAAGAAACTATTGGCCTCCCTCAAAAAGAAGAATCTCACCCTGCCGCAAACTCTGCGTCAACTCCTTACGAGGCGACACCTGCCTCCGTGCATATCACCAGCGCCAGCCCAAAACTATTTCACAGAAGTGCTAAACGAAAGGGCAGAAGGCGGACAACCCGGAATAAGGACAAGGAGTGTAGCACTCTTCATAAGAGAAGACGCAGAGAGGGTAGGCATAGCATTCAGTCGCTTGGAGCAGCCGGATAAAGTCTAAATATCACCAGGACTAGCATTCTTTCTTAGAGGAAGCACGAGGCTTACGACAGTTAAAAGAGGAATCACCAACTTAAAAAGGCGGCATAGCCGCATACTATGGATGACTCAGGGTCTCCCACCACAACGAAATAATTGTCTATGAAGACCGAGCGGATCCGAGCAACTACAACAAAAACTGTACCACTAACCAACCATCCGCAACACTAGCGCCAAAACCACCCCAATAGATACAAAATCGAAGACATTGGTGAATGTCAACCTAGGAACAGTCGTTCTAAGGGAAACCACTCCTTCAGAACATCTCGGCCCCCTAGCGACGCATCAAACCAGCACGCAAGAGAGAGCGGTCAAAGCCACCCGGCATCATGAGATCAGAAAGGACACCGGCGTGCTGATGCGCAGCAGGGACAATATAACACCATCCGAGTTCAAGCCAGCCAGAAGCTCACGCGAACATGCGTAAACGCATACATCGAGTTCCCAGCATTTCTAAAGATAACCCGCGAGATATATACAACACCGTGCAAGAAGTTCCTACAGACCTTCCAGAGAGAAAACATCAGGCTCCTGGAAGTGGACCTCGATGAAGCCAAAGCCGCCATTTACGACAACGACAGCTCCCGCGTCATCCATGACATCATGTCGGGACACTACATGGCGGCATACAATAACACCAAGAGCTTCGTGGGCCTGGCTGAAATCGATGGAAGAGATGGTCCCCCATATTCTTAACGCCAGAGGGCGATCCGGTGGTGGTAGTAGCCGAATGCCCGTTACAAGTTATTTACATAACTTCAGAATATTATTAAAAAAAGAAACAAGATTTTAAAATAAAACAATAATAAAAATTGTACTAAAATAAAACATTTAATCACAATTTGAATTAAAGTAAATTAAATGTACTTTTTACTGGGTTTACTTCGCAAAAAAAATATAAGTTACGGTAATATGACAATTTAATATATAGTTACATCAAATTGGGTACATCAGTCTATTAAAAAACATCTTTAATTTAAAGTAAAAGAGAAAACTTCATAGATTTAATATTACTTAAAATTAATAATAAAATGAAAATTACGCTAGATTTCTTCACAGTATTTTAAATAATAAAGTGTTCTTAAAATCATACCTATAAAATTAAAATCCTTACACAAATATAAAAAGGATAAGAAGCCATCTTCATTTTCCCTGCTCTTCCAAGACAAGGCTCGGTGTTTAGTTCCGCCACATAGTACGCGATGTCTCGAATTCGTTTGGAAATGAAAAAACTTAGTGAGTGTTTAAGTTGCTTTTTTTAGCTTTACACTGTATCACACACATAGTGTAGCAGGCTAAACTTAGTGTTAACCTACTGTTGTTGTATATGTGAAATAAAGCGTAAAGGCCAAATGAAATATATATTTGAATAGAACACATTATAAAATAAGAACCAAAAATACAAAACGTTTAAAAAAAATAACATCAATTTGGTCTTTTTTGTGATGTTAAAAAAAGCCTAAAAGGTAGGTATACACAGTACTATTATTTTAACTTAAGTTATATCGTCTATTATTTCACCATTTTACTTATTTTTAGGAGCAACACTAAAATATTTTAATAAAGTTCTAGCTTTGTTAGTTTTATGTGTTTTTTCCGTTACAGAATTTCTTCTAACGGGGATATTCTCTTTCGGGCTCAATGGCGGAAAAACTTTATCATTTTCCATTATTTTCCCTTTTTTCTCTCGCAACATAAGTGTCAACCAATTTGTCGTGTCCTGTTTCTTCTTGCCTGGCGACATTAATCTTAAATGCGGAGCTTCCCCGGTTGATACGAAATCGGGCAAATCCTTAGTTGGTGTTGTAAAACTAATAATTCTCACTTTAGTCGGTGAAGCTTTGATGGGTGTGCGTTTCGGAGAAATTGTCTTAGGACTTTTTGGCGAGAGTAATTTACAGTTTTTCTTTTCATAATTTTTAGTAGGTGTCATGAAAGAAGTGCCTGGTCTCGGACTATAATAAGTCCAGTCGTTGACCGTATTCACTGTGTCTTGTTCTACATATTTCTTTTTGGATGGAGTAGTTTGGTCTGTCGATGGTCTTTGTCTTTTGATACCAGCTGGTAATAATCTATCATCGTCGTTCGAAGTCGTGATAGGCGTGTCTAATTTAAGCTTTTTCACACAAGTTTCCGTATCATCAGGTTCTTTTGACGCATTTAGTAGATCAGCAAGACATCGTTTTCCACGTCTTTCTTGTTTATTATATTCTACACGCGGTCTTTTGGCTCTCGAGGCGGGTGTACGGTCTGGAGGTCGCGATGGTGGCTCCGGTACAGCTTCAGCTCGACCCGGGAATTCTCCGGACTCACCTATTAAATCTCTATCAGGAGATTCTCGGCCAATACGCCATATATAATGTCTTGCATCATCCCCACAGGTTACTAATTTAGCATCACCGGTTTTACACCACGCTGCACAAGTCACTTCAGCTCGATGCCCATTTAATTTTATTAGAGGCCGTGAATTTCGTGTGCTCCACACGTATGCGGCTCGATCGCTACTACCACTTGCTAGGTAAGTGCAATCGGCGTTTAACCCCGCCTTTATGTAAAACGAACCACTGTCATGACCGACGTAACGACGTTCCGGAACCGCACTATATGTTGACACGTTAAAGCAATATATAACACCGTCCATACAACTAGCATATAAACGTACTCTAGCATCATCTATTAGTAAATTAGTATAACCATTTCTTGTGGAGCTACCGCAATATGGAATCGAATGTTTGGGCAACGGCTCACGTTTATAAACCGTGTAATTCTTCCTTAGGTCCCATACTTTGATATTACCATCGCATTCACCACATGATATTAACGTTAAATCATCTTGGAAGACCAACCCTGTTATACTGATGGCTCTATGCGTATCTATTCTGGGTCTTTTACTACTTGAACCAGGAGTTTTGGGGGTGAAAGATGAATGGCAGCTCATTATAGAATTATCTGGTTTTAGCACTAAGGCTGCTGAGGAAACTGGGCTTCTTATGTCCCAAACTAATACATGGCCGTCTCTAGCTCCACTTGCAAATATTGAGGGCTCAGAAGGCCGAAAAACAGCCGTTTTTACTGAACGAGTATGATTGGAAAACGTTAAGACGCGTTTTGGGGCCGATTCTGTAATGTCCCATAGACATGCTGTGTGGTCTCCTGCAAAATAAAAAAAATGCATTTAGTTACACTATTTCACTTACACTGATTAAATCTATGCATCTATACATATAAAAAAATGTAACCGATCACTCTCTGTACACGAAAGATATATGAGAAAAACTGTGTATGGGGGGTCTTAATTAGTGCAATAGAAACCTTACTGGCGTCTTAATTCAACCGAATACCATAAAAAAATATTTAAATTAAAAAAATTTTTTGTCTGTACACTTATGCATGCTTATCTCAGAAATATTTTATTATCACAAAATTGCTTTACACAAAAAGGATTAATTGCATTGGCTTAAACTTTACTTTTCAATATTTAGATATCATTAGAACATGAAAACAGTTTTAATTAGTAACTAAATAATCATGAAATTAACTTGAACAAGCGGGCAAAGCAACAAGCAATGATTTTACTACTTAATTTCACGCGGTATCCCTAGCGAGATAGTCAGAGAGAACGGACTACGCTACGCTACGGCAAACGCAAAGGTCTCTACATACCTCTTTCACCTCGTCCACTGTCATCGACCTCTCCATACATTCCCTCCGGGGCATCCTCATGCTTTTTACGTGACCTTCCTCAAGTATCTTTGATACTGTGTTTTCGAAGGTCAGTCGAGGTCTCCCCCTATCTCTCTTACCACTCACTTTTCCATCATAAATCTTTTTTGCCATTCTTTCATGACTCATTCAGACCCAAACCATCTAAGCTAAGGTAAAAATGCAGCTAAGGCTCTGTTAATCCTGTTACCGGCGGCAATACGCCTTTTACACATCCATCTCGTATCTGCCATCGCTTCTGAACATACTTCCCAAATATATCACTTCATTCACTTGTCCTAATATCTTACCATTTACACTGATCTTGCACTCTGTCCTTTCTTCATCTCTTTCAAAAATCAGAACCTTTGTCTTATTCGTATTCAGGCTTAGACCATTATTTTCACACCCTTCTTTTAGAGTGACCAATGCCTGCCACTTGCATTCTGATGATGCAATAAGCACTGCATCATCTGTGTACAGCAGGCAATTCACATTCAGGTCATCTACTTTCACTTCCATATCAGCTATCCTAATACAAATTGAACAACCAAGCTGACATGGCGCAACCTTGTTTAACACCCAATTGGTTGTCAAATCTTGGCAATATGCCAGCTCCTACTCATACGCAGGCTGAGTGATCTCTGTAAAGAGACTACAGCCTGCAGCAAGGGTCAGCTCACATTGTACCAGGGTAGTATCTCCCATAACTTTGCTCTTACAACTCTGTCAAACAACTTTTCCAAGTCCACAAAACCACAGAAAACTTTTTGGTTAATTAACAACTAATTACTGATTGACAACTACTTAAGTTGTCCATAATATTAGTATAAGTGATTAAAGCTGTTGTGGTACAGTGGAAAAGCATCTGACAGCAAAAGAAGATTCAAATCAAACTTAGAGAGGATTATATTTCAAATACTTTCATTTTCCTGCTCTCAATATGTAATGCAGTAATTAGCAGAAAGTGGAAAATGGAGAGATTTAACACTGTACTGTCTACCTCGTTATGAAAATAATACATTCCAACAAGTAGGGATCCAACTCACAACCTGAGACAAAATAAGTTAAAAAATCTAAAACAAGTAAATACTTACCAGAGACAGTCACAAAATTCATATGTTTAGGCATCCATGCAAGGTCAAACACTGCATTGTTGTGACACTGAAACCCCTCTATATTACTGGCTCTTTTTGCTGTGGATGTGTCCTAAAAATATTTTTGTAGTATTATTTTGATCCATATGGTTTTTCAATATTGTCTAAATTATTAGCCATATATTAGCTAGTTTTGATGTCACTCCCTGTAGCTGCTATAAGATTTCAAATGTATCAATTGTTTTACAACCTGTTATCATAGTGTTCTTTGAACACTAGATGTAAACAGGGTATGCCGGGGTAAGATTGGTACTTCAAAATCAAAGTAAAAACAGTCACGTTTAGAAGGTTCTACTAAATTTAGAGCTATGCAGCTTCATTGTCTAATGAAACTGAATCTGAAAATATATATTTTGTTATATCTATTCTAATCCCACAAAAATCCACCTGGTATTAGCCTAACATACCTTATGTTATAGATGTCTATATTATCAGTTGCATTAAGTCTATATTCCCTATAATAGGCAATAACTAAGATGAAGGCACTACATAATTTATTTTTCTACTTAGACAATCTTATTTTTCTTTCTCATTGTTCTTGTATATAGGAAACATGTAAAATAAGAAAAGAAAGTACCTGTATAGCGACGCGACCATCTTCATTTGCTAGGGCGAGGATATGTTCATAGCCCGAAGCATCTGCGAATCGACATGCGAAAATAGGTGGATCTTGTTCAAAATTAGCCGCTACATTATTAGTTTGTAATCCATAGAAGGATTCTTCACTGCTTACAGTCAATCTTTTAAGCACATTATCGTAGCTCAATCGAGAATCTAGAAATTAACATTATATTCTATTAAACTAAATATTTACATTTTAAATTACAATATAAATGTAAGGTACAGCTAAAAATACTTACATATCCCTAATTGACGATCAATAAAATTTTGTATATTCATTTTAGATACGTAAAATCAACATTACCGATATAGTTTAGCCTAAGCTCTTAAAGAAATTTTACCCGCAATTTTCAATTAGTTGACAGTCCACAGACTCAAAACGATAAAAAAAATTGTTATAAAAATACCATACCTACTCAATACTCTATAGTATTGTATAAATTACTTTCTTTAAAATTTTTTTAAAAAATCCTACGATTTGTTTGAAAATGATATTTAACGCTATTTTAACGATTCATTTATTTTTATTAAATATGAATGATTAAATTTAAAGATAAGTACAAGGAAATTTAAGAAATAGTGAAGATAATACACGGTTTTAAAATAAAAGAAAAATACTAATTTGAAAAATACAATAATAAAAAAAATTAAAATTAGAAAAAAAATATTCAATTTATATTTTATTTCATTTAATGGGATTTATTTCTTAATTTGTGTTTGTATTTTTTAATCTACAAAATAATAAGAAATTGGAGTTTAGAAATATTTTTTACCTGTGGAGCTTGCTTCGCTGCAAATGAGTACTATGTTTCTTTTTATGTTTTATTTCATTAAAAATATTAATAAATTTCCAATACGAAAATCTCTACCGTGAATAATTATTGCTTGCAATATTATTGTGAATCTTTTGCGTCTAAATTGTTGAGAAAAAAGTCTCTAAAACATCCTCTTGACCCATTTACATTTTCGTCTTCTGGTTTAAAAAACGTACGTTGAATTTGTGTGAAATATACAAATTTCTTAACTTTTTATGCTGAAAACGTGACAATAATAGATTTATTACACAGGATCCTTGACAAAGTGAGTAACATTCTATGATTTTTCTTTATAAACTCCCTACAATATCGATACCGATACGGCGTCATAATATAGTGTTGCAACTTGCAATCTCTTGACGGACTTAAAACAAATGCATTGACGTATTTTATTTATTCTAGTCTTACAATCATAATAATTGTAAAATAATGAATGATTTTAATGAGTATAATACTCAGAGTAAAATAATATAATGTCACCTATAAGGTAATCACTTAGGTTATTATATAAAAATCGATTTTGTAAATTTCCAGGTGTATGGAATGTGATAAAAATGGGCGAAAGCGTAATATATCGAAGTGCCGATCTGGTGGCGCAGGCGGCTTGCAGCTGGCGTTCCCCCCTGCTGTGTGTGACAAAGCTCCTGCATTACCAATGCGCGTCAATCTGGTCCCGCATTGTCCACCCGAATCCATGTCGACCGAAGTCAACCCAGACGCTCCCTTTATGAACAACATGGATGAAATATCATACTGGATCTACACTAAGAGGGCTCCCTGTCTCTTTCACTATGATAATGATGTCAAGAGGCAGGTGGAAGAGGCCCACTGCTCTAAAACTAAACCAACGAGTGTTCAGAGTGCTTGTGATGATGTACCTTCACCTAAAAATAAAAAGAGAAAGCTAAAGTTGGTGGATGATGATTCATCGTCAGAAAAGCAGCAAAATGTTTACTTTGAAACATCACAGAATCAAAAGCCTGTGGTGAGCAAGTCTGATGAAACATCAAATGTTGATTTTAATATAAAAAATTTACCTCAAAACACATCTAAGAGAATGAAGTTACAGAGAAACTGTCAAACATCACAAAAGAAAAGCAAAGTAGAAACATCTACACCTAAAGTGACAAATTTAAGACGAAGCTTAAGAAAAGCTCAACAAAATCATAACAATAGCCAATTGAATAATTCTTTTGAAATATTCAATTCTAGCATACTTAATGGTAAAGGTGAAGATGAACATAAGAAGGAGCCTCAACAGGGTTCCAGTGGGGATCAATTAGATCAAAACAGGAGTAAAGTAGCAGATAAAAAGAAAAATGTACTTAATGGACAATTTGAAGATTTGAGTGATGTATCAGGTTTTACAGCTAATTATATACGATCCACTAAAATTCATTCTTCCAAAACTCCAAGGACATTAAGGAATAGGAACAGTAGAAGTCTTGTTAAAGATACAAAAAATGTATCAACAGAAGAAAAAATAGTTGTATGTGTAAATAAATCTGTGAATGTGGTGCCTGATGCAGTCCTCAACTGTAGCACAGACTCCTCACAGAATGTATTAAACCTAGTTACTGTAAAAGATGGTGACAAATATAACAAAAATAATAAAAGCACATCTTTGCTTAAGTTTATGGATTCCAAAGTAGACAAAACCCAGCAAAAAGAAAAGCAAGGAAAAGGAAACTTAAATATTTCCTTTCAGTCAAAGAGCAGTGGTAATTCAAGGTATCCAAAACGTCACAAAAATAGGAAACATGAAGAACAAACTTGTTCTAATGCTAATACTACACCAGCTGTACGACACAGTACTCGAAAGTCAAAAATTAACAATTCTAATAGAAAAGAAAATTCTAGGAAAGAAAATTCCGATAAAAAAGTCTTAACTAGGACTAGAAGTGGGAGGAAAATCAATGTGAAATTGGAATTAAATGAGACTGGTTGCATATTAAATAATTCAAGTGAGTTAAGCTCAAGTGCGTTAAATGTGGCTTCCACTAAACGGGCAAGGCCTAATACATCCACTACTCGGTGTTTGCGGAGTAGACGGGACAAAAGTGGACATTTAGGCAAGGATTCGACTAGCGAAAGTGATAAAAAAGCAACAAAAACTGTGGACAAGAGTATGAGGAGGGATTCGTTAAGGGACAAAAGTGGTTTTGCTGCATGCTTCTCAGACAGTGACAGTGACAGTGAACCACTATTCAAAAAAAAATTCTTTTGTTAGTGTATTTATGAAATAATAGCTTTGGGTAATATAACAATATTGGAAATTTCTAGTAGTATTTGGCTCTTAAAAATCTATGATGAGATTAGAAGGTATTCAGATAATTGTATAGAGTGAGCAAGATATACGTAATATGTTATCTATAAAGGAAAAAGTACTTTGAGAGTGACATGGAAACTGAAATATCTGAACCCTACTTTCCCTCTATCTGCCCTGCTGTTTATGGAATTGTAAAGCTATAAAAACAAATAACTTTTGTGGTGTAGTTATGGTTATTTATAACTAAGTGAAATATTAAAATAAAAGAACAGATTTGTGTTCAGATATGAGTTTTATAGTATCCATGCTCACTCTGTAGAAAATACCTATGAATGGAATCCACACTTGCACATTAATATAATTAACTGTAAAATTTTAGTGATAGATAGTGAATTATATAATGGAAAACTGTGGACAAGTTGATTGTATGTGTATGTATATGTGTGTAACAAGAGACACTGATGGTAATATTTATTGCTTGCTGGATGCAAGGTGCTTTGTTTAAAGTCGGCAAGTCTATAAGCTATGATTGGTGTTGCCAGGTTTTTATATATAAAATAAAAAAAACATATTTTAAAACTATATTATAATATCAGCTGTAATATTAATGTGATTCAAGCCTTGATATTGTACAGTACACTTAACAATAGGTTAATCAAAATAATTGAGTGAAAAAATTTAAATATACATTTGCAGAAAATCTTGTCATCTACTTGTATTTAATAAACTAGTTGTAGCTGGCAACACTACACCCACATATATAACGATCATGTTATTAGAACTTAGCTACTGTTAAAATATTTAGTGATGTGCAAAGACACGAATAAAATTTGTGTATGTATTATAAAGTGCCATTTTATGAGACGTAAATTGTATTTCCCATGACTACTTGTTGCGTTAAGATTATTGTTTAGAGTAACTATACTGCACTCTATTTGTTTATTTTGTATTAAATTTTTGTGTAATAAATAAATTTACTGTTTTTCAAACTTGTACCGGTTGTGCCGTGCATTCAATCATCTTTTAAGTTTTGATGTACACACAAAATATTTTTTTTGCATTTATGATGCTGCTAAGCAGGTATTTTAAATTGCAAATATGTAATTACTGCAAATTAATTACCTTTTTTCTTAACAATACAGTATTGATCAGTTAGTATAAAAAGTTAGTCTTAATTTATATGCTTATTACACGTTCCATACGCATATAACATCAATTTATGAATATAAAAAAGATCCATTAGTAGCATCGCTATTTTGTTAAACTTTTAATTCCATTCATCAGTCTTTTTCAGTTTTCTCTCCAAAAGTCCTGCGCTAATATTTATTGTTATTATGAGAAATTTTCCACAAAAAGTAAATACTTTAATATTTCGTGGTGTTGTAAATTTAATTCAATATTGTTTTCTTTGAAGTAAATTATAAGCACTTTAATATTTTCTAGACAACAATCAAACAAGCATTTGACATTCATCATAGATAACGTGACCAGACGTCGCGTTTTGAACGGACAGATCCGTTTTCGGTGTGTATCCTGGTGTCTCGAAACATGGCAGCGCTTCGTACATTACCCGTTTTTCGAAATGTCGGTCGGTCAAATTACGTTTTGCTGCGATTATGGCGATACTCTATTATCAATAGATAATTAAAATTGCATGAAATAGTTTACAAAATAACGAAAGCACTTAAAATATTTGTCAATTATATCTAAAAGAAACGAAATCACTATACATTTTATTGATTTTGTTACACTTTGCCACATCCAAGCCAAGCCTATACGGCTAAATGTACAACTGGAAAACTCGACACCAAAGCGAAGAAAATGAAAATATTAAATATGTCCTTTTGAATATCTAAGAATATGTGTACATAATTTTATGATATTCGGTTGAATAGTTGCACGCTGTCACTACCCTGTAACGTAATTATTTAATTTAACGACATCTGTATGTTTGTTACGCAACAGGGATGTGTCAAAAACTTGCGCCAGGATTAATAATAGAGGGCGTTGTAGTCGTACGCTACGCTAACAGATGGCGCTAGATCAATTTTATATATGAATATTTACTGAAGGTAGTAGAATTTTTTTTCAAAAAATGTTCGAAGTTTTTAAGTACATCAAAAGTGTGACAATATATAAATTTAGATTTAATTATATTAACGTTGAAATATATACAAATTTGAAATACATATTTCTTCTGGTTTAAACATTTAATGACTATAAAAGTTAAAAAGAAACAAATTAAATTTAGGTCGAAAATAACAGTAATAACATTAATTTCTTTACACAATTCACTTTCATATGCACTCTCGAAAACCCGACAACATCTACGCTATACAAAAACCCGCTGTTATGATAATCTTTTGTTAACGGAGGAGATCTGATAGTAAGAGTATTTTTTATAAGAAAAAATAATTGCAGAATATTTTTTTAAAGGGAGAACGACATAAACCACCAAGCCGATTTCTCTTGTCACTCAGTTTAAAAACAGAAAGCCCTCCAATACTTATATGTCATTCAGTGACTAAAAAACAAATGTTTTCAAAACATTTAAAATAACATCTCAGTTACGGACGCGCATCGCTTTCTACTGACAGGAATCAGGAGTGGAGCCCGCAACAGTTGTACAAATAGGCGTATCGGGTTACCTTGTTACCGCACGATGTGGATACTTTACGCTTTATATAAGCAAAAAAGCAGGATCACGCTTTTTTCCGCATAGCAGGGTACGCAGAGGAGACTTAGAGTTGAAACACTCTGCTCTTTTTAGGACACTCTTATCGCAACACTAAGTTTTCTGGCGACAAGCGGACAATATCTACCGCCATAAAATTAAGGTGCTGTTAAGATTTTAAGAATATCCTTAACTGCCGCCCAATGGCAATTAGCAAAAAACAGTTGTCAATTTAAGATATATTAAACCAATAAATGTTACGTTATAGTTTAGGTACTGTATTGTATTATATTTTATTTAATTGTATCTAGCTAGAAGCCTATTTTTATTGTATGTCCACTGGACTATTAATTATATAGAACTTTACAGTAGTAGTTTTTGTTCAGTGAGATATGACAATGTTCGTTATTAAATATACAGAAACTACACATAAAATCAAACATGAAACGTATTTGTAATATAATTTTAGTAGCAGCCTAAATCAACATTCGCGACGTTTTTTATTTAAATAATTCATATGAAATAACCGGATTCTATTTATATATCATATTTACAAATTAATAGGATTAAATATAACTTATTATCATAAACACCGTCGTGGCGCAGTTAAGGCTAACGCTTGCCGATTCGAAATTATTTCTAGATATTTTTGGTTTTTATGATCAACAAAAACAACAAAGTACATTGTCGAGTTTATTCTCTATCTTTGAAATTTAACTCTCTTTCCGTATAAAGTTTAGGCAGTAGCGTGAATTTCTTTCTGAATGACTTTTATTTCTTCGAACGGGTTACACTAATCGTGTCGTTGGGTTCCGTCAAATGGGCGAGGAAAATTTAGATTTAGAAAATTTTGCCACTTAGAACTCTCGGCCTAAGTGCTGGTATATGGTAAACATGAGATTTCTCGTAAACATAAGAGAAACATAAGAGAGACTGTCGAGTTTTTGACAATTATATAGAAATATTATTTCTATATAATTGTCAAAAACTCGACAGTCAGTTGTAAAACTACGTTATAATAGTGTAAAGTATATGAAATAAAAGTTTCGTAACACTATAAAATCCGCTAATTGCATACATAAATAATAATTTGATTTACATTTGTTTTCGCCGAATCCAAGCGATAACACAGATAGCCAATGTCAATAATATGTGATTTAGATTTGCTTAATTGAGAGAACATGTCACACTCGCGTTAACATTGATTTCGTCGCACGAAACTATTGGAGCAATCAGCAAATGTTGGTTTTTTATTTTTATTAAAAAAGTTTATATTGCGTAGCTTTTTTTATATTAACACATAATATTTTAATTTCTTCGCTATGGTAACGAGGTAAAGCGCGGCGTTGAGCTACGCCACTCAGCATGCAGTGCCGTTTTGTTTCGGTGGTAAGTGGGGAACGGAAGTGCCTCAACAGACAACGGGGTGTGTTAACACTAGGTTTCCAGGTTCCCTCAGCTTACCTTGCTGCTTAAAAATAAATATGACATTTGTACATTGACTGTTCATAATTGTCTTAGAAAATATGTAGAGGTTTTAAGATCTAAGCTGTAGGCGTAATTACAGCATTTGACTATAAACGCGATGGTTGTGGGTTAAATTATCTGGTAGAAAAGCACGGCGTTGAGTTCCGCCTCTCAACGCGCATAATTTCAAACGGAAAGGCGGAAATAGAATAAAGGAGTGTACACCAGGTTCCCTCTTCGCTACTGTGCGATGCAATCGTAATTATTTTATCTTTGTTAAGTCCCAATGTGTAATATGGGTAGTTAAAATAATGTTAATAAACTGAAATATGATCTTAATTTAAGTTTATTTATTTAAAAAATATACAAAGGTAAGTATTTTTAAAATTTTTTAAAGTGTTATTCCACACTTAGGAAAAAAAAACTTATTAAGAAAACTTATAAAAATTTCAACGTAACGAGAGTAGAATTTGTGTGTCAAAGAGGCGCGGGTTCAAATCTCGCTACGTTCAAACTTTTATACATTTTCTTAATAAATATTTAAGATAAGTATTATTTAAAATATGTTTTATAACACATTACTTATAACGGTAATTTGTCAATCTGAATCTATAATAATAAATATTAATATTAATAAGCAATTTTCTGTTCCCAATATAACTAATACACTGTAAAATCTTGAAAAATCACTCAATTTGCAAGTGCCACTTGCTAGTACCCGTTCCCACGGCGCTAAATCCAATTGTACGCTGCACGGTTCAGGAAGGCATCCACGCGGAATAACTCGATTGACTCGATGACATCTCTTACAGTAGGTACCTACATTTCTAAGCACGTCAGAGAAAAGTGACAGGATATTGTGTCTCTGAATGGCGAAGGTGCCATTTGGTTACACACTCTCGTTTAAGGTATCGGATCACTAGATTTCAATTGCTATTAGAGTTTTGCTGTACGATAGGTTGATTTAACAAAATCATTGTTTGGTTGGAAGCATGTTTTAAAAATAAGGACACGTTGGGGCAAGTTGTTGAAATTGTAACATGTTTAGAAAACGTAGAATTTTTGCTTTTGTTATATTTAGATAAATGTATAGGTATTTACGTTATTACCTAGATATATTGGAAACATCTAATGTTTTAAAATGAATATTATACATATACCGCTCTTTGTCAGGTAGGTATGCTGTAAAAGGAAAAGGAAGAGACGCTAATCTGCTGACTTCGATTTTGACTTTATTCAATTAAACAATAATGGTCACAATTTAACTGTGATTTTTTATATGAAATTATAGCATCGACGACGAAGCACTTGTTTTTAACCTATTGTAATTGTAAATTTGTCCACATAATCTTTATTTACTCGAAATTTCTGTAAAAGATTGCAGAATTTTCACACCTCATTCCGCCTGCACTAAAATAAATATAAATAAAGCTTTCAGTTCATTCCATTGACAAAAGCTCGCATTCTTCATACGTTTGTTCGTTAAGCGAAAACACACAAACACACCGACGTACCTACAATTAGTGTTGCCCAAATAATGGACATAATAGTGCATATCAGGTGTCTACTTGGGGCAGGGGTTTTTCAACCCTAGCGAAGAGGTTGCATGGAGAAAATATATATTTTAAAAATTATGTAGAATTTGTCATATTTGTAATTGTTGATTTTATTAGTTTAGCGCTGTATCTCGCATATGACAGGATAGGCCTCTGTTCATCCTCTGAAATCTAGTGTTAAGACACTCCGGCCCCCACTTTACCAACGCGAGTAAATGAAAATCATCGTTCTTGCTACGAGGGCGGAGAAATGAAATGATCGTTTTTACATTACATTAAACGTCATAACAAAAATTTGTAAGTATATGTAATGATAAAGAACAATTGTCTTAACACTAGATTTTTAGATTATTAATCTGAGGCCCTCGTGATACAGGGCCATAATTGTGTGACTGGAAGGTGGTTGTGGATTCGATTCCCACTTTGGGGATAAATTATTATTTGTTAACCAAGTACCAAGGCAAAAAAAGCAGCGTTGATTCTTTCACTCAAACCTGCAATGCCTCTAAAAATTTGCGGAAAGTGGAAAACGGAGTGCCTTAACACTATTTTCCCTCTGCCTACCCTGCTATATGCGGAGGACAGCGAAAGCAAGCTTAAAAAAAAACAAAATAAAAGCATAAATATGTAAAATCAATATACACATTTTTATATATATCATTAAAAGGGTACGTTACTTGAGTACCCCTGGCACGAGGTAGTGGCACAGTGTAGGAGGTGGGAACTCGAGGTGCACGCAACCCGACACTGGCTGGCGGGTCGAGCTCTAATAAAGAGGCATTCAGTTTTTGCCAAAGGAAAATGCCGCCAGAGGAAACGTTTTGACAGTGCCTTATAGGGCCAAAGGGTACATAAGTACCAATTATGTAGTAAAAGGTGTTTAAATGTACGTACAGTACCTACACAAGTACATATTTGTTGAGTTATATAAAATGAGGCCGAAATTACATGTAAACGCGACGGTGTTGGGTTTGATTACCACTCGGGAGAACGGTTTAAATTACTTTCATTTCTCCCCCCTAGCAAACATAGTGCGGCATTAAACCACGCAATTTAACATTGCAATGTCTCGTAAATTGGTGAACGGAATGTCTCATCTCAACACCAAGTTCCCTCTGCCTACCCAGCGGGATGCAGGGGAAACCGTGTATCTGCTTGTATATAAAATAACAGTGGGATAGTCTGGCCGTGAACCTATTGATATGTTGTGCTACAAAAACACTGAGTCAAAAACAATATAACAATACATTATATTATAGTGTTAAATCTAAATACCTATATTTTTTTTTATCTCACGCATACATAAATGTGTGTGATCCCGGCCTAGAATAGGATCATCCTGGTACTGGTGTTGACGTAAGAGGCGACTAAAGTACGTGTGGTAGAGTCACGTCGCCAGCAATGGCCGGATCATTACCACCCCTCCCATGAGTGGGAAGTCGAACCCACAACTATCGCGTTTACAGTCACAAACTGTACACAGAAGAAATAATATATATCACAAGACATCATAACTTATTAAAATAAAATGTTTTATATTCCTTAAAATATTTTAGGTACGGCATTTTATTATGATTGTTTCTTTAAACAAAGAAAAAATTGCTTAATACTTATCATAAAAATAATATTCTCAATCGAAATCCAATTCAAGTTATTTATTAATTCATAACTCATATTTAAAACAAAAATTGACAAAGGGTTAGGTAAGCAAGGGGCGTGACTGCGGCTGCGGCGCGATTGATGATCTGCGGAAAACCGGGATTGTGTTGCTACTTCCTTTAAAAGGCTTTCAAAATATCTACTATTATATGTATGATAGCTTTATGTAAAAGGAATGTTAATTGGTTTTTAGGATTCCGTACCTCGCAACTACCTCGAAATCACGTGAAAGTATCAAGCTGTAATTAATATCAAATATTCAAGACTACGGTCCTTTGAAGCAGAAAAATCAAGCTTCTAAATCAACACTATAAAAATATATAAGCATTTATGCATCAATTTTGCTGCGTTTTGTATGATATTTGCCGCGTAATCAAAACTTATAGGGTGAGTACTTTCTACTTGACTTTCCGTTAAACTACATTATACGGTTTTTTTAATTATAATGTAGTTTTTTTTAATTATAATATCTAGTTTATAAGGTAGAAGCACAATTTAATTTACGAATAATATGTCACGTTGGTTTAATAGAAAAATCTTACAACCTCTATGGACGGTTCTTTGAACACCGCAGTTTTTGCAGCTATACGTATAAATATATTTATTATATCATATAAGATATTGTATTGTTCATACGTGAAGAATCACGTCATTATTCTTGTTACATAAACATCAAGTATCTTTCGTTTTATCTTATGTATTATCGAACCGAAGTAAATCATAAAACTAATCGAAAACACACAAAACACATTTAATATTCAAAGACAAAATCCAATTACAATTTGTCACTTTTCAAACAAGGACATTAGGTTTAGAATCACAGCATAAATCATTAAGCACCACAGACTAAATGAACTGCATGGGACTCGCGATGCGCGACGGTGGACTCTATCGTAAACTAAAAAAATATTTAAAAATAAACATAACGGCGTGACAAGTAATTTAGCTGAGCACCACGTTATATTTATACGATTTGCAATCAGAACTCGTGTTATTCACTGTAACGCTATAAGATTCTTACCCACCATGCTAAAGTCGAGCCTAAATCTATAATGTAGATCTTAAAATCCTATAATCACATTATTATTGAGGATAGTTGCATTGAATTAATCTGAACTGTATTTTATGGGTCGTAGGTTCAAACTCGACGAGTTATATTGAGGAGAAGTATCTAAATAAATTGTCTCCGATATATCCCCGCGTATTTTACAATACATTTACACCTTTGTAGGTGAAACGTACACCGAGGTTTGTTTTTTAAAATTACAAGATTATTTTTTAAATTTGAGAAATTATGTTATTTCATAATAAAAATATTTATTTTGGCTCACACTGTATTCCACATAAAACACGATAGGCGCCCAATTTATCAGATATTCAAGGCGTTTTCGAGGTTGTAACCAAAGCCGCGTTTTATCTTACCAAAGCAAAAAACAATTAATTCCTATATAACCGATTTTTCAACCATCGCTATGACACTCAGACAGACCTTGCGTCGCTCCACCACAACGGCCTCAAGTGCAACAAAATTATCAACATGAGCAAATCTAACTAAATTCCAAAGCTAACTCCACTATACGTTGCACCTTAAAATCCTTAAGCGGCGTATCAAAAAGGATTATTGAAGCTATAAATATAGATGGCGAGATTATAATAATTTGAATAATAACATTAAAATAATGCCTCCGTCCCGAAGATGTCATCCCGTAATAGATTTATCAGCGTCCATGCATCATATGCGTTACTTGTTTGAGTCTTTAGTGGGGATCTTAGATCATTATCGCTTCATTAGTCACCCACTACGATTTTTATCTCAAAGCGACCGACGTTATTTAATACTTTAACCGTACTTAATTATTAATATGTAATTTTAAACTGTCCGTGCTTTCGTGTAAAATTATTGAACTTTTATATACATATATACAAAATAAGTGAAGTGAGTGGTTTTTTTAATTTTTAAATCAATGGGAAAACTGTTGGCCATGTCTGACAAATAAAATTATAGTAACAGCTTTATTTTAAAAATATCTTGAGCCATTTAAAGCCTGTTTTGTCATTATTACAACATATCATGGATCAATCAATTTGGCTGAAAAAATAGACCTTAATATGTTTGCTTAAAGCAACGACATGGCATTGCCAAAATTATTAAGAATACTTAAAGTAGAACTCTAATATTCTGATTGTAAAAAAGAAAGTTGTTAGTTCGATTTCCCTTAATTAAGTATGAACCTACATTTCTTCACTCTAGTAATGACACAAAGCGCGGCGCACTTGCGAGAGAGAGAAGCGAACAAAGGACATTATTTCTCTTTATTAAAAAAATATAAACATAAAATTTGAGCACGACCTATTTATATATTTATTGCATATCAGTTTACTTAGTAGATAGTACCTAATCAATTAGAAATAATTTAACTTTTTTTTTATAAGCAAAAAAAATTATTGAACCTAATAAGAAATTACTCTGATTTAACTCTGACGTATGTAAGTGATTCACGTAAAGCCACAAATAATAATACTTCAGTTCAGTTCTTTATTCGTGGCGCGGATAATTCTTTACTTTCAAAGAAATATTATACTTTACTATTGACATATTTATATGGCACAAAGTTTTTGCATGTATAGTCTGTACGAGGATATAACTTGACAAGCAGCTGTCAAACGTCGCAATTAAGTAATATGCCCGATGCCGTACATGTACCGATTGAAATGCAGTTCGATAAATCAACATGTCCAATCAGTTATGCACATATACAAACAATCATAAATATTACTATTATAAGCTGTACATCATTTAAGGTCTAAGTAATTGCTTTAATTATAGTTATAAATAAAAGTAAGTTTTCTGTTGAGTTTCGCCCTTCAATAGCTATGTCGCCAAACCGGGAGGAAACGATGAGCGAAGTGTCTAGATACAAATTTCTCTCTGCCTACTTTGCTATGTACTCGTATCTTTAGACAATATAGAATATGGTATATCCAAAAAATATATATAAAGTACCTTGATTTATAAGAATATTAATTGTTACCCGCGGCTTTCCCCGCGTGGCAAAATGGAAATAAATAAGTGCGGCAAGTGGGTCTGGCCTCAAATACAGTGAGTGGGTTACACATAAAATGCGGCACATATTACGCTAACTCCCTCGATAAATGAACTATCCAATAAAAATATTTTTTTAATTCTAATCAAAATTTGCGCGTCTAATACTTTTACTAAATCGTTTCTTTAAACGACTTAGTTTTATAATATTAATTCATGTGCATTTATGTGCTGGATTATCTTTTAATTTGGAAACATTATTAGAGAATTCAAGATCGGAAATTCACATAGGTACTTTATTCAATGAATTTCAATATATTTATAGTCTAAAGATTTATCTTAAATTAATAGATTTTTTCTTTTTTATTCTTACTGTAGAATAGCACTTTAAAAATGTTAAACAAATTTATTTTTTTGGCTTTTTCATCTGTTAACGTTAAAACAAATATTTTTTTAAATTGTTAAAAATAATTATTCATTCAAATCTTGCTAAACAATCTTTCTTGGCAATATTTTTAGGAAGCGGAAATTTGTAGAATTCTTCCTACACAGATACGAACAACATAAATAAGTTGTAACAAGCATTACAAGCTAAAATATTTATAAATTAGATTTTAATTTTATTTTATAGCACAGTATAGCGCTGGGTGGTTTATTGTTTTACAACCAATTCGTTTCGCCCTTTACGATAATGGCTGGACAAATTGTATGTAAAAGTACAAGAGTACAATCACTCTTTCTGTCAACGTCATTGTTTATGCTTTTTTTTCGATTTATGACTCTACACCATAAGGTATATACAAGCGATTATAAAATATATTTTTGGATATTCAATTTAAACTTCCACAATTTTCTCACATAGTAAATTACTATAAAACTTTGTATAGATAAAATCTTGTTTTATAATATTTTATTAGCACATGATTAAATAACTATATTTGACGGTGACTTATTTTGATTATATGTATATAAAGATTTAAGATATTTTCAATATCTAAAATCTTTATGTTTTAAATCTTAATGTTTCAATATGTTATTTGTTTACTATATAGTAATATGTCTTTCATTTTGATTAGGAGTACCTTAAAAATTTACATATTTTCTATTTTTTTCTTCCATTTTATGACAAGTAATGGTCAAAAGCGCATTACACACACATTACAGAGTCGCTTGCGTATAATTCTTAGAAAACCAGTGGCATTTATGTATGACCGACAAGCCATCACTTAAAATCTTGATGTTTTATCTGAGGCATAATTTGATTTATGCTTAATTACTTTACAATCTGTGCAATAATTTAAAAAAGTATGTCATAATAATTTTGGTACTGTGAGATCGTTCTAGAACTTAAAAATATACTAATAAAATCTACTAAAATATATAAAATATTTACATTTATTACAGTTAAATGTGTTTTGTTCCAGCCACACGCTTTATCCCGCACATAGTAGAGATCTGTAAATATTATATATTTATTATTTTCACTTTCTGGCTTCACGGCAGTTATTGTAACTTTTTATATAAATTGGGCTGAAAGTATAATTTTAATCAATGAAATATTAATACTTTAGATAGTTAGTCGTATAGATTCCCACATATAATAGCAGAGGCTATCAGCAAGTTATTAAATATGCTTCAATATAAAAAAAATGACTTTTTGTCTTATTTACATAAAAACAAAGATAATCTTTTCTTTTATCTACTATTACTATTCTATAGTATAGTTGTAATATAAAATCATATTCTAAATAGTCTAATGGGCCAACATTGTCAATGAAATTTGGCATTGACAAATTTATTTTTTTGGCTTTTTCATCTGTTAACGTTAAAACAAATATTTTTTTTCTCTATGTTCGTGTCTTTTCCATAGAACGTGATATTAGCGAATAACTACTGAACTGAACTGGAATGATTCCATTCTCTGTTCCAATTGAGAATATCATGGATAGTAGCTAGTTACATTATAAAATAATAGATTTGTTTCACCTCGTTAATTTAACAATATTGATACACGCGTGCTTTATTAGCGAACCAATGTCAATTAGGATGTCATTAAAAATAATGTGTGTAGGTATCTGTCACAATTCATCAATCCTCGTTAGTAACGGCTAGCATGAATATTATTTCTCACAATCGTGCAACTGGTTAGTAGCTGTGTTTTAGATTTTTTGATTACACTAGTGTATATGTAGATTGCATGCTGTCTGAATATTTCACGGCAGAGGAAACATTGTGTTAAAGCATTTCGTCCGCACTCGCCGCCCAATTTATGCGACATTCCGGATTGAATAGCAGGAACTCAATGCCTCGTTTTATTGTTACCAGAGGGAGGTAATGAAACTGAACATAATTCATTATCGTGAGAGGAAATTGAACCCACATTGAACATGTAAATTGGTATTTTTAGAAGGAACTTTAGTGATGAAGAGGGGATAGGAAGCTTAGGAAAGAAACTTTAGGCATTTAAAATATCTATCCCATACGCAATCCTCTTCAATATTTCTAAAAACAATAATTACGATTTTCAAGTTAAATTCTCCATTTCCATGAACGTTGCAATTGTGAGGACACGGCGCTGAGTTACGTTAGTTATATTGTTTCAAACCCCGCTGGTTTGTTTTGTGTAGCTTTGTAACAGTAAAGTTGTGATCCATCTCGCAGTGGGAGCTACTGCGCGGTTACAAGCTTCGGACGTTTTACTGTCTTATATGTAAAGGATGCTCATTAAAGTGTATTAGAAATTTATAAAAAATTATATAATTTTATTTACTAATTAATAGTCGCTAATTCTCATTATACGTAATAGAACTATTAATTAGCCAAGAAAGATGCAGTTTTAAGGTAGGAAGGAGGACATAATAATAATGTGTTCTTATTCTATATTAATTTATAATTCTCGATTTTTTATCTATGGTGGAATTGATTATTTTTTCAATATTACATTAATCCGCTAGGATTATTTTAAATAACTTTTGTATTTAAGTATTACATACAATCATTTAGCAACTTATAATTCCTTGTAGGTACCTTGACAATGAGCAATTACGGTCAAACAACCGGCCATAAATCAAGAGTGATTCATTTATTAGCTTTGTTGATGTATTGTTTATAATTGATTGAACACAATTTATGCCTTTATAAAAGAAAATCCAGTGTGGCGCAATTGCTAAAACTTTTAATTGTTCTCACAATGGTAGTGGATACATTATACTTGGAGAAAGACATTAGTGACGTCACTGCGCCATCCTTTTTAATTATGTCGTATACGAAGAAATTACCCTAGAAAAGGAAATGACTTATATTCTGAGTATAAATAGAACCTACAACCTACTTAAATAAGAACATTTGTGTGTAATATTATGCTTAATATACTAAAACAGCCTGTATCTCACAGTAACTTGCTTTAGTTAGTCTTTACAATGGATGTGCCACATTGTCCGCACAGTGGCTCTCAATGGCATGTAATGTCTAGGAATTGTAAGAACAAACGAACAAAAAAATGTGTCGCAAATTTATTATTGTGACTACAGGAATGCTATTAATGGCTTGCCTATAAACTGATAAATTTGAAATATTCAAATATGTTTTACTAGATATTTGTATTATTCTATTTGGACCTAATTTTGTAACTCGTTGCTAAAATTCTTCTCAGATTTGGGAAATAAAATTATTTTTATGGC
>DWAP01000284.1:0-23759 GCA_018230625.1 Heliconius eleuchia | reverse complement strand
TGCCATTGCTGGCGACGTGACTCTACCACACGTACTTTAGTCGCCTCTTACTACACCACCAGTACCAGGATGATCCTATTCTAGGCCGGGATCACACGGCACTTGACAGCATTGGGCAGATGCCCGCAAAACAATTTCTAATTAGTTACAGTTTAGGTATTCATAAATCATACAAAATTCTAGTATTCGGCGCGTGCAGAACAGCACGATTGTATAATTCTCTTGCTATTAAGAGAACTATGAAGAATATGAAGTCACTAAAATTCTGTTAATACGCTGTATATACTGTAGAACGTTTCCCTAAATGTGACGGAACAACTGATTTGTATTTCTCTAAAATAAATTTTGCAAGTTTTATAGAAAATCATAAACGCGTGAGAGAACGCCCTGTTTTGGTTTCGGCGCCTCAGACGATAAATAAAAACCAGTTCAAATCGGTTCGTCGAATGGCCTCTATTTAAGGAACCCCGCTGTGCTCTTATCGGGCCTCCGATACCCGAGTCCAGATTCCTGTTGATCCCTTTTAAACTATGCAGGTTTGCGGTACTATTTTACGCTACAAATGATAATTTGAAGCATTGTTATGATGTTTTGTAATCAATAATTTTATATAAAATATATACATATATAAAATTATATTTTCTGTGCATTTTTATGATGATATGGTTTTTTTAAATCTATGAACCACATAATTATAAAGTTAGAAGAATAAATATTCGATTTATGTAAAGAAAAAACCACGTTAAATGAGAAAAGTAAAGTCAAAGCAATTTTAAATTTTACGTGACTCTAATTTTTTCCATATTAAAGCTTCAAAGCCATTGATGGTACTATTGGTACGCGTACCCAAGAGTACCTAGTCTTATAGTTTACCACTAAATTATCCTTTTGTTGTTACCCAATCGTGATAACCTATACCAAAGCAATAAAATTTGATACTTATACATTACACTTGGGTACATGTCCATTGTACCCAATATTTTGATAATTAAGAACATCATATTTTGCTAGATTTTAAGATTAAACAATAATATAAAACCAAAACCAATCATTTTTATTAAAATTACCGAAAAAACAAACCAGATATAGGTATATTATTGTGTATTATTCTCTGAAATATTAAATTTCTAAACTAATATAATCCTTTTATTTAGATAAAGTTTTATTATTTAAATAGAACTTTAAGGTAAGTGTGTACATTAACCATAAATTTAAAATATACGAATATTTATAAATTCCAATCTGGGAATAAAACACCTCATTTGATGATTGCCGACGAGCTCGCCTTGTATGAGGGCGTGCCAATGACTCGCGGGCCTTGAGACCGTAGTAGACAGATTTGAGAATTGGGGCCTCTCTATGCTTCTACGTAGTTCGTTTCAACGTGTTACCTTTTTTCTTAAAAAGAAATAGATAATATATTTTTAAATTAATTTGAAATATAAAACTTGTGGGGACTATGTTAACATTTATTTATAACAGAATTATATTGGAAAATAGAATTTTATTTAAGTACTTATTTTATACGTATGTATTGGATTTTAAATTAGGAAAGATATAATCTATATAATTTATGATAATCTGTTGTTAGTTTTAGTACTTCTTTTAACGTAAACGATTTTTTTGTATTATAAAAAGCTAATCACATTCGCAACTAGTCAAGTGAATAGGTCAAAGCATGGGTAACAGTATCTAGAAAACCATATTATCAGGATTTGTAAGTGTCTTACTACAGTACCGAGTGGCCGTTGCGATTAAAACAAATCTGCTTAAATATTGGCGCTTATCAATGTCGACCGTGTCAAACATTCGATTGAACGGGAATGGGGGCGTTATCTTTCATGTACTAACCCATACTGAATGTTGAAAGTTATATAGACTATATATGTATAAGCTGTATGTAATGATATAACAACAGAACGTACTGGTTTAGAGTGCTTATGATAGTATTTTCGAACATTTGGGTCATTTTAAAATAGGAATACATATTATGCAAGGCAGGCAGGCCCAATTTCTTCCATGACTTCCCTCATTGTGCTGCCACGATGACGCCATATTTTTTGTAGACAAAATCACACATTCTGTGTGTTTTAGATAAAGATATAATTAATAATTTGTACATAATGAATGACATACATCCAAATCGTAGATAACTACAACTGTTGTTTTCTTGATATTTTAAGTAAATGTCTTTTAAGTTTGAATTTCCATATATTTTTAAGCTTCATCTATTGAGACGAATAAAAAAATAATCACATGCACTAAAGTTGTAACTCTCAAGAAGCATGGTATAACAATACAAATGAAATGGCATAAATCAAAATATATGTCGCTGTTACTTCGTGATGGAATGTAGAGCTCCAACGCATTAAGCTGTTTTCATAGAGAAAACTTCGCAAGGAGGTACAAAAACTACCAATAGTAATACTTGGAATGCCACGAGGTAATTCATTAAGGGCTATTAATTACTAATTCTCCTTAAACAGTTGTAAATAAACAAGCGAGCGGCGCCAATATTATGAATGTAGAAGACACTTTCCCAAGATTGTGAATTAGATCTGACCATATATTGTTCTGTTTTTTGTACCTACGTTTTTCTATACATTCCGATGTAAATGTTTTTAAACGCATATCTTATATAAGCAATGGAACTATTTAACTGTAAACAAATATATACAATAATAATAGTTTGATAAGACATCATGAGGCATGTGTTTTTTTTAGGCATGTGCTTACAATAGTCTATTTGAATAAAGAATATTTTGAATTTCATATGTTTATAAAAAAAAAAGGTATCAAGTAATATTTCTATTAAGACCATAGTAAAGTTTATTGACCGAAAATACAGAAACAGCTTAGATAAGCACTATTTCCTGTGGGGCAAGGGGACGGCACGCAGCAGTTCGCACGACCCTGCAATGGGTTTTAATTGAGTGCGACCGCGGGCGCAGGAAGCAGAGGCCACGGTCGACGCTGGGGCGACCTCCACTGCACTCGCAGTTTGTAATACGTACAAGTACTTCATATAAATATAACTAGTTCCTAAAAGTTTTTATAGAAAACTATATTTAAAGGAATATTCTATAGACTGAAGTATAATTCAAATATCTATTTAGGGGCTGATCGAGTATAACGTAAGCACAGCACTGGGGGGCGTGATGGGGTTGCGGTTATTATTATTCCTATACATCACCGAAAATATAGTGAAACGTATGTAATATATACGAGTATATATAAATACGAAAATACAATACTAAATATATTTTCCTTAAACGGTCTTAGATCAATTGAGTAGAAAAAGCAAAAACTTGGCAGACAACATAAAAAGTGTATACACCTTTCCAATACATCTATAAAAAGATTTATTTACCTATATAAGTCATTACCCCCTTACTTTTTTTTAGCGATTTAGCTTTTTTTCCAACAGCGTGAACGCTGTACCGGAATAGGCAGACACCTAGTGTTAAGACACTGCACTCCTTACGCGTTCTGAATGCATTGCATATTGAGTGCCGAAATTTAACGCCACGCCACATGAAATTATTAAATACTTTATTTCCTCGAGTGAGAATCGAACACACAACCTGTCGTGTTTATAGTCACACGCTTGTACCACTGCGTCACGACTCTTTCTCGTAAATCGTGGTAGACAGATAAATTTTGTAAAAAAAATGCAGCATAGCTGCATTTTTTCTCGAGCAATTCAATCTTCAGGTGCAATTCGAATCCAAAACCATTACGATCACGGTCAGATGCTGCTCCACAATGACTTTTAATGTTGGTATTATTCTTTTTTATGAAGGACGTTTACCGTGATTATAAAATTGTTGTAATATGTACTGTGTATATTATGTAATAGGGGTTACGGAACCCTATTTTCCTTTAAGGAAAAAAGGAACCCTTACAAGGTCACTATGTTGTCCGTGTCTGTCCGTGTGAAGATTTTTTAGCTCAGGAACGCTTCTGGTTAAGTTAAGCTTAAATTTCAGAAAAAGCCCCAGTTCTCCAATTTGTACGGAATCCTCGGTAGGCGAGCTCGACTCGCGCTTTTCCAGTTTTTTTTAATAACTTCAATGTGTACTTGCAAAGTTCCTTTACAATTATTTATTTTGCAATGCAAAATTTGCGAATGCTAACTATACAACTGTATTTTATTATAACATTTTTGAAGTATTATTTTATACTAAAGAAAAAAATATACTTTTTTTAGAAAACATAAAGAACAGTACGAAAATTTTGCAAGAAAGAAATAAGTTGTAACAAGCTCATAAGAATTTTGATGTAGCTTGATGGTTTAGTGGTAAGAGCACTTGAACGGTTTCTGAAAGGCGCAGGTTCAAACGCCGCTACTTTAAAAGTTTTACGATACGATTTCTAAATAAGTATTTAACTGTCATTTATTTTGCAGTATCTTTAAATTATGACATGAAATCTTTTACTTAAGTACATATTGTAAGCATTTTATACCCAATAATCGTTAAAATTGCAACAAATCATTATTCCAATTTGTAAAATGACAAAAACAAGAACGCATTCCGTGTGTTCAGCGTCTCGTCACATATTACTAGCGTAATAACGTTTCAATTATGTAGTACTAATCGAAATCAGCTGATGTGAAAACGCTCTTTACATCCGGCTCTATATGTCCGTTAGCGTTCACATCCAGTAGAGACTTGTTAGACTGATTGTTTTGCTTTTCCTACATCCGTTGTTTTATTGTCAATTTTAAAGATTTAATTTTTAAATATATTTAATGAAGTTTTATATATTAATTATTTTAAAATGTTCACAATGTACAATATTTTAACAGAAAACAACTGATTTGCTTTATCTTAAAGAGAAACCTGTCAGAATATAAACACATGATTACTATTGTAAATATAAATAAAATAAAACAGGTCAAGTACGACTTGGAATCGCCTACGGAGGGTTCTGTATCGATTTCAGGATTGTAGGTCAATGGAAAAAACAATTTATAAAAGTTAACTTAAATTTTAGGGCGTATGCACTCATTTTGTATGAAATGAACTACAATTATAAATTGGTAATAGTTTTTATCTGCAGGTAATTTTTTTTGAAAAGAATACAAAAGTATGTACACTACATAACATATTATTAGGAATTAATAATATGATGTAATATAAAAATAGTAATACAACACAAATCTATAATTTAAAAAAATCTGTCTGCTTGCCTGTTTCTGTTTATAAGCTATTGGAGAGATGTGACTAAACTTTTTTTGTAGTATAGCTACCTGAACTACTGCTTAGGCCCTAGGCTGTATTTTACTTTTTTTTCTATGAAGTACCTATAAATTTTCACATTTTGGATATTTTCCCTTAATCTACGTCCACAGGATGTTCCATGATATAGATTTTGATTATTCGGCGAATTTCACAGAAAATACGGCAAAAATGATGCATAAATCTCATAGGTATCTTTTGATTGCATGGACTTAGATGTTTGATTTTTTCTGTGCTTTACCGTTGGTCTTTATATTTAAAATAAACTTCAGCTAATACCTCCATGCGATCTTGAAATGGTCTTGACAATTTTTTTAGATACGGAACTCTATAAAAACCCATAATATTGGCACAATTAAGGTACAATTGATTATAAATAATAATAATAAATTTTTGAAAAAAATTCTTATTAAGCATCAATAAAATCAATTTAATAGTACAATTTTTTAGTTAAGCTTTTAAGTTTATTTAATAAAATACAAAAGAGCTTTGTGTAAATTCTTTATTTAAAAAAGTAATCCTAGTCAGGCTCTTAAGTATTAGTATGAAGCAACGTTGCACGTCGTTTCCACTGTTACCTTTCCACAACACGGTGGTGTTTAAAATTACAAGGTAGGTACTGAAATTACCACTGCAGAATAAAAAATAGCAACATTCCAGCACCAAGTGTACGCAATTTGTAATGTACATATATCCTTGTTAGCTATGGCTGTTAACATGAATGCGGGTTCAGTCGCCGCGGGCCGCCGTCCGAGGCCCCAAGTCGTGACAGCCGTTTGTTAAACTAATGGCGAAGAAAAGAATGCCGCCTTCCATTAACTGCTCGAATGAGACTGTTGATTTGAGCAATTTGCACGCGCGTAAAGAACTCGCCTTAAATACACCTATTGTAGTTTTGCTCGATGGTCTTTATATCGTCGTTACGCTTTGCTCGAGCTATTTGAAGAAGTTTTTCAGTGTCACTCATTTCCTTATCGGGATTGATCGAACAAAAAACGTTCACGTTTTAAATTTGATTCACAAATGGAGCTAGTTATTTATCATTCTCAAATATTCTTATATTAACTACAGTGAATTAAAACAACTCTTTACAAGCACTAAGATCATTCAATTCCAAGTCTAGCTGCATTTTAGTATAGAGATAAAAATAAACATGAAATGTACAACACAATAAATTAGTCAGGCGTGGAGTCTACGTAGCAATTAGCGAAGATAGCGCCATATGTGAGGTCGCTTCGTGGGGGTGGTGATCCGCAGATGTATACCACGCGACACAGCGCCTCGAAAAAATGTAGAGGCGATAAAAAGTGCGTCGGGAACAGCCAACCGGCGTGAGAACGTGGACACGTGGCCGGCCGCGCTCATTCAACCGTTTGATTCATAAATTGTGTGCGCGCTGGGCACAAGCACATCGCTGATTATTCGCTCGTGACCCCGCCGCCACAATAGATGCGTTTAGACATAACAACCAATGGTCGCAGCCGCACTCAATGATTTTTGTATAATGTATGGTTTCATACACGTTTCCGTCATGTAAGGTAAATTAATTGTGATGTTATTTATTTAGATATTTGCACGCCGGTGAAGTGTAGTTTCTTTGTTAAGTACTGGAAATTGCGGTTAATTATTGAAAAGACTACGAGTACTGTTGTACTATTACATCCCAGTCCGGTGACGCTGTTAAGACCATACCAGGTCAACAGCATTAAGTCCATCAGAAAAAAAAAACTATTACATTATTAAACAAAGATTCAGGTCTGTGACACATTCTGTAAAAAACGTAATGAATGTGTACTAATAATATTGTCTCTTAACTATTTATGTCGTACGCGGCTGTAATGGCGCAAGGGACCAGGGTGTTATTATAACGCGACGGTTGTGGTTACGATCCTATTCAAAAGTACGACACCAAGGCAAAAGCCCGTCGTTGAGTTCCGCTACTTAACACGCAATGCCTCGAAAAACTCGGCGGAACGTGGTGAACGGAGTATGTGTTCCCTCTGTCGTACCTTGCTCACGGATACAGTGTTTTTTATTAATTTTTATTATTGAAACCAATGAAAGAAATTGTTATATGCAAAAAATAAATGCTAGACTATCACAAATTTTTGTATCAAAAAAGCATTCTGTTAAAAGTAAATTTAAAAAAATATCGGTACTTTGTAACCGATATAACAGGCGACGCCCTCTATAAATCATAATGAGTGAATTACAGACGGAACGAGCGCGGGTTGTTATTTTTAAAATTGCGTGTAAAATATTATGTGTTTAGGTGGATATATAATTGCTGGAGGCGCCGTAAGCCGACACCCACTATGGGATTACAGAGCGGCCGCGGCAAACGTAGACGGCCTCGGGTCTCGGGCACCCGCGCCTCCCGCGCCTGGTAAACCTCGCCACGGCCCATTATGTCTTACGTGATAGGAAATTTACAGATATATTCTCTTTTCATTATGATTTTTATTATCAAAATATACTAAATTTCCCCACTATGGTGTCGAGGCAAAGGGCAGCGTTGAGTTCCGCTACTCAACACACAATGCCTCGAAAAATCGGCGGAAAATGAGGAACGTAGTGTTTTAACACTAGGTTCTCTCTACCTACCCTGCTGTGTACCCCGCGAACAGCCTGAAACTGATAAAAACAAAAGTATATTAGCCCAATTAATTATTTTAAGTTTCTCTCCATTTAAAACAACGAACACTGTTTAAACGTTTTATAACGGTTTAAACGTTTTATAATTCTAAAATATTTTATTTCTCGACACTACCTACTACGATGCAAAATGTAAAACTTGTTTTCTTAATGTTACGAGCTCCTAAAATTCCTGCCAAAATTATCAAATGAATTGGAACGACTCCTAAGTTGCAAATTGATACCCGGTTTTGATTGCTTTCATTTTTTTTATTGAATTATAAACGCGATAAGATACCTACATTTTTACCCATTGTTATTTGTAAATTATCCAAATTCTACAGTCTCAGTTTCAAATATCAAACGGTTTTACTTTGTTAAAAAATCTAATCCAATAAGCTTCACGCTGTGTCCCGCACACAGTAGGGTAGACAGAGATAGCGTTAAGACATTACGTGTTGAGTGGCGGAACTCAACGCCGGACTTTTGCCTTGATGCCAGAGCGAAGATATTGAAAATATTAATAAATAATAATTCACTCTATCGAGTGGGGATCGAACCCACAACCGTTGGGCTACACCCACATCCTTGTCCCTTCGCCACAACGGCTTTAGTTAGTCAGACGGCCTTTGTTGAAATACAACTATTTTACATTTAGAAAGATACGTCCAGGTCATGCTGAACACAATTACGAGGGAATGTTATCCAATAATGATAACAAAGCTATTATGGCAACTATGAATAATGCTTTGATATTACAAATTAACATAATATTTTTTGTCCACTCCTTTGGAGGTGGCCGCGGACAGGTACACGCTGAGGGTGCAGAATTCTTTGAATGAGCGCTGTAAAATGTTTCCAACTTATTCAATTCTACACCTTCGGGGGCGGTCATAAGTAATAAAATAGTGATGTAACAAATGCATGTTATTGGACAATAGTGTTGTATACAGTATGTTACAACTAGCACGTTATAGGGATGTGATAAAGGCTAAAATTGCATGTGGCAGCCGAGGTGTGAAGGTAGACTATGCTATTATCAATCAGTACGGCGCCATTGAGGGTTGGTCGAGGCTCGTGAGAAACCGTAAACACTTACCCGCCTTATCTGATAGATTTTTTTTTCCTTCACCGGCGGGTCCGGTCAATTAATGGATTGCGCCGTTACTTGGTTTATTTTTGGTACCTACCTACTGACGTTGTACTACAGGCATTACCAAAAACTAATTTATCTGAAAGGGATTGACAGGTAAAATATTACGATAAAGAATCTTCATAAAGGAATGTTATCAATATTCACAATTGATTATTTTCAATATGAAACCAATACATGTTACTTTTTAAGTCATAAGTATGGCTATTTAAACAGCGTTAAGCTGTAATAATATCATGCACATGGCAAAAGCGTGCCTTATTTGTCGAATACTTTTTATTCATTCGTTTTATTAGAACGACGCTCATCATATATCGAATGATATATGTATCTATAATTAATTTTATCAGATTTCATTTTGACTAGATTGATCTTTTCGGAGGCCATATCAAAGTGTTTGACTGTTAGCATTTTAGAATAGAAGGCAAATATTTATCAGAATTCGTGGTTTGGGTGCGTCGGTGCATATGTGCGCATAAAAAACTGTGTACTGTGGTGTTGGAATCAGTGTTGACAGTACGCATAGCTGCGCTTGCGGCAAGGCGGTGCGCTCGAGCCGACCACCCTGCGCTTGTCCCACTCACCGTCATTTAAACAACATAAATATTATCATCATCGAGATTCCACAGAGTAAATAAAGTCAGGGTTAAGAGCTAGTGACAATATATTATGTAGGTATTCAGTTGATTCTTAAGTAATTATTTAGCATAATTAGACCCTGCGTATTTAGAGGGAACTGGGGAACCTAATGTTAAGACACTCCTTTCTCAATTTGCGTCTAATTCTCGATTCATTCTGTTGAGTGGAGAAACTCTATGCGGCGTTGTGCCTTGTTAGCGAAACGAAGAAATGAAAATATTAAATGTTTCAGTTCCCCGAATGGGAATAAACATGATGAGTTTGACTACTAACATGATTTATTTAAATCTTAAACTAATTTATTAGTTATTTTTTTAAAGTAAATATTTATAATATCTCCTCATATTATTTATTATTAATTATAGAAAAATTTTACGGTTAGTGTCAGCTTCCTTTATAAATGCAATATAGTGTATGTACAAAGGTATTGAGCAGGTACAAATATTTGTGAGAAGTTTGGACTTTATCTAAAGGAAACCCTTCTTATATTTTGTTAAATATTTAATTTAGACGAAAATATTAGAGATGTGGTGCATGTCTCGCGACATCTAGTCACAATTGTAATGGCGGATAAGCCTCTGATTAGATATCAACCCTGGGAACTGACAACAGATTAAAATAGTAAATATTTTCCTATCTTGCTTATTTTGATGCACATTATTGTTTCCACTCTAAGTGCTATATATTTTTTTGTAATCTGTAATCCCATTTCAACCTTAGCAATGCTTGAGAAAGTTCCACCATTTACTAGATTTATCTATCGATGTCGTCGGCAAACACGTTGGAATACTGTTTACCTAATGAGTGTCGGCTGCATGCGATTCATTCTCACGATCCAAAAATGAAATAAAAAAAGGTAAAATTCTAAAGAAATGGCATTGTGCACAAAAACAATTCAATTGTAGCATGAAATTGCATGATTTAGTACATCAATAAATATATAAGTTATTGTTTTAAAATACTCAATGGTGATACAATAGTAGCTTTTTTTTTATTATGTAGATATAGAACGTATCTAATATGAAAATCTATATATGTTAAAATCACTGTAAACTATTTTCTTAAAATAAGGTACATTCTTATCGTTGTCTATGCTGTTTGCAAAATATAATTCCTAATACTATTTACAGTGCATATTGAATTGAAAATTTTAGAGGCATCCGTTCATCCAGTTATTTATATCTAATATTTTTTTTTATTTTTCTGTTTTCAATTTTAAATTTAGTTTAAAAGATTTAAAAAAAGATTACTATTTATCCTAGAACAATAAAAAGAGTATACTTTTTCGAAACGGAATGAAAAGACACTAGATATTTTCTATATATAATCGCTTTTATGTTAACCCTTACTCTTTTAGAAATACAAAAACTTCAACCTATTTGGTAATTGTAAAGATCTCAGTTTGACACATGTTCCAGTGGCTCATATAATAAAATCTTAATTATCTTTCGAAGCGTTATTTTTAATCATAGTAACATGCACTCTACAAAAATAGACTGAGATGTATGATTGTAATTAGATTTTTTAAGTTATTCTTTATATGTATCTAGACCAACTGATTTCCTATAATTAGTAGGTTTGGTACTCTTTAAGTATTTCAAATAATAAGTATTTAATCCTTAAATATTACATAAAATATACTAGAGAGAAATCGTTAGTATACCAGAGACAAAAGTAATGTCATTTTGAATTACAATTTCCTTGTTTTATACTTTAAACTTACATTTTTATTATATTATATTCACATTTTAATTATACTCACATTTTTATTTTATTATGTTATATAAAATGCTTAAAATTAAACAATATTTGCCTGCCTTATCTTATATACGTGTTATTATATATAGTCCATATTATGCAGTTTCTTCAGTCCATTTGTAACAATATAAAAACGACGTATTTTAATTTTAAATATAGCATACCTACGTGTATAATTTTTTCTCTATTATATTTGTTTTTTAAACATTATTATATTAATTTATCTTGTAGGCATCACATACAAAGTATAATTAGCTTTTGCATAACTATCGCTGATAAAAAAATATGTTTATAAATAGTTAAGTTATCTTAGCACTATAACGGAACACCAGAGATCAATAAATAAATCTATTTCTTGTAATTCTCACAGCTCGTCCTTTTGACTGTGCTGAACCTCATTCCATTCAGCAGGTACCTCGCTCCGACATGCACAGTAACCGATACGGCTTTCTCTGTCACCGACATTGAATATAACCGCCCTAGGCAGTGGTTTCGGAGAATTGAACTCGTGGCATTTTTTAGAACGTATTATAATTTGATCGGGAAATATTTATGGAAAGGGTGGCCGGACGCGAACTAGTCGAACGAGTCAATTATCAGCTCTCTAGTGTCGGTCGCCTGAAAGCAGCGCAATGGGTGGTTATCCAAAGGTACCCGATTTTAAGCTGGAATTTATGGGACAGAGATAGACGTGATACGAGGTGGAATTTCACACGGCTTTACTTTTTTTCTTTATATGTACTGTAATACATATTGTTTAGAAGTACAATGTCAAACAAACTACGTAAATAAAGCTGAATGTGAAGCAAATTTCTTTAATTTATCAAATTTGATAAAATAAGGGAATTTGCTTTTGATATTACATTTTAATAAAATGGTTTCATAAATTTTAAACATGATATTTCTTTTAAATATTCTTAAATGCTTTTTTTTTCAATTTACAATGTTATTATAAATACAGATGATCACGACGTTTGCTGTTACTGATCAAAATCGTAGCAAAGTGCTACGATTGCTACAGCTGTTGTAGCTCTGACCTTAAGTGTTAAATATGTTAATTTTTAATCAAGAAAATTGTGTCTAATGGTATATATAACTATTAAATAATATTTTTTTAAAAGTAAACTTTTGTACGTACACAGTTTCTGGCATCATTAGCATGCCTACCGTCGTCCTTATCGCTTCATACCGAAATAACTATGGGAATACGCGAGCAGTTGCAGTTTTGTTAGCATAAGAAATAAAACCGCCAGATAGTAAAATAAATATGTCCGCTAAGAGCCGTGCAGACGTGGCCATAATTGTTTCTGGTAATTTGTCGCGAGGCGGGGAGGGCGGGGCGAGATACGACATCCGGTGCATGTGCAAGACAATGCTGAATGGACTCATTAATAGCACTGCAATGAATGAATGCGTAAACACATGTGCACCCTCGAACCCGCTACCCCCTGGCTCCGCAGTCCGAACAGATGTTGCAATGCTTATGCAAAAGAACGTTACGAGCACTTCCAATTCAGAGAATGGCATTTACAAGAAACAAAAAATAGTTACGTTCACACAATGTGGACGTAAAAATATTTAACAATGCAAATTAACGAGTGACAATTATGTAGAGTTGTTACTGTTATATAGTTATATATATGTAAGTATATAACATTATATATTCATTCATATGTATATTAATGATTTTTTTTTTAATTCAAATTTACTACAAACTAGTTGTATTAGGCAAAGAAATAGTTTATCAATTTAATATAACTGAAAGGTATGATAAGTTTTCAATGATTATATTACCAAATACTATCAATGAAAAGTATTATTTTATAATAATTATATGGTTATTACTAAAATGTACAAATATAAATTGTAATTTTAATCACTATTAAAGTACTTTTTAAGATAAAGACAAAGTCTTTTGAAAATGAAAGTAAACTTCTTCTAAATCAACCTTTACACACAAAACTTTTACGTGGAATTTTGTTGGTATTATTGTTAAATTGGAAGTATATTGTCGCTTCCTGTTTCATTCTTCCTCTGTTTGCAATGGAGGCAATACAAGGAATACTGTGTAAAGTGGATACCTGCTGTATAAAAGCCAGGTACATAGACAATTCAAGGGGTACTCGGTACAGCAGGTTAAAGCGACCGTTAGGCGTTTGTTGTGAACGACGCGTTGGCGCCAGATATCCGTACCCTATTGTGCAGACATAATGACCCTTTTCTCCATTTTAAATCCGTAAAAACCTTCGCTATTACTTATTATTTAAAAAGACTCTTCACGGTGGCGCTTCTTTAAGGTTTGAATATATGTACATTGCATTGCAAAGAATTTACTAGGGCTGTCGTGACCCAGGGACGCAATGGTGTGACTGTAGCTCGACCGTTGTGGGTTCGATCCCCACTCAAGGGAATGAATTTATTAATATTTTCATTTCTTCTTCCTGGCACCAAGACAAAAGCTCGTTGTTAAATTCCGCCTTACTGAAAAATTCTGCGGAAAGTGGGGAACGGAGTGTCCTAACATTACGTTTCCTCTGCTTCCCCTGCTATATGCGGGATACAGCGTGGAGCTGATTATAAATGATATTCTAAAGTTATTATTTATGATATCTTGCTATTAATATAGTTTTATTTGCATATGTTTTCGTGGCGAGTTTATCATTTTATCGACGGCCGGATATGTTCCGTCTCGCTCTATATTCAAAGACCTTATCGCTAGAAAGTCATTAAAATTTATCCTTTTATTAATGTATTGCTAAATAAAAAGTATGAATTAATAAGACGAAACGTACAATTCGCAAATATGAAGTAGTATAAGAGCTAATACAGCGGCCCGCATAATTTCATTACCAAAATTAAGCATATTCATAAGTCAAATTTGATTACCACGATACAGCAACACCAAATAGTGGTCACGTGTCGTGAATTGTGCAGAATTACCTTGTGAAACGAAATAAGGGGGTTCTATGCACGGAATGGGGTTGTGTATGATGTGTTTATTGTGTTACGCTTTATTTATACATCTACTTGGTAGCTTGTCGGCGAGGCCCCGCCCGTATGAGGCTTGCGTAAGTTTCGAACGTGCTGATTAAAACGTTAGAGCTCAGTTCCACCAACTACCAACTGTCAAGTGTCAATGATCGCTAGATTACAAAATCCATAAACAAACGTAGAGCTATCTGTGTTTGCGGTTAGTGGCGCCTTCCCGGGACTGAATTCGAACAATGGGAAACGTCTTCACGGTATATTATTTTAATAGACATTTTAATCCTCGTTAACAATTGATTTAATTGTTACTTTTAATTGTCAGTCACAGATGAATGAAATACAATATAAGAAATAAACACGTATAAAAACGTTTCATTGTAAATGCAAAGATAAATAATTTTATTATAATTCCAGTAATATTATTAATGAATACATTGTTTAAAAATATATTTAATAAAAATATATAAATAGATATCAATTAAACGTCCACAGTAATGTGTTAGTGTTGAAATACACGTTTTTGCTGTCTTTTGAATTTTTATTTCCCATAGCGCATTTCCCATGCAGCTATCGTCATTATTCGGACAGTCCGGAGGTCAGTGGTATGATAAGCTTTCGTTGTCGGTATTCAAAATACTAAATATGGTTGATATTTAAATTATGTCAAAATAGAGATAGCCTTGGTGCAGTTGCGACGTGTGTGACTTTGCACAATGTTATTTTGAATTCCACTCAAGAAATATATTTATATTAAAGAAAATCTCGTCTTCTTGTTCTAATCAAACAAATCATAATATTGGGTTCTGTCATTTGCCACGTGTTATATGTATAAATATTTGGACAAAAAGAGGATCTCTTGTGTAGGAGCAAATTTTGTGTTATTGGGTAACTTTTGTATTAAGTAACTTTTGTTAAGTGTTAACCACACACTAAGGAAGGAAAGAAAAATATTCAGAACCGTATCAAAATTTTAAAATAGCAGGATGATATATGACATTCGAGTTCGCTTGTGAAATTTATCTATCGGTTGTTTTCAAGAGAAGTTCGAGTCCGGCGGGTTTTTAAATACTTATTAATTGTTTAAAATATTAATGATAAATATATATATAGAAATAGACATTATTTTGCCTGATTATAAAATATTTATCTATATCTATATTTTTATATATTATTTTTCGAAGGATAATTACATAGGCAAGAAGACATTTTACCTATGCACCTTTTGGAAGCAAAACAAAAGATCCAAGGCTCGACGTTACATGCGTGCACGCACACACGTAGCAAAATAAAACTTAAAGACAACATTCCCGACGAACATGCATTTTATATTATACTTACATATATTTCTGTCATAAATTTTACAGACTACGACAAGTGTTTACATAACCAGTTGGAATTTAGAGGTACTCCTTTTTAATGTATATATCTATATATATACAACTTGGACCTACATGATATGAAAGATCACATTTAAATTGCATTCCAAGACTATAAAATAAATACTTAGATAATAGATATTTGTTACAATCCAATTATAAGCCTGGTTCTTGTACTTTCACATGCTTTTTTAAAATTTATTTACATTTAATGTATTTGTTTTTGTTATGAATTACACGGAATGTGTTAGACGAAAGAGTTTCTTGTAAATAAATGTGTTTCCAAGCGGGGGGTACGACGACGTGAGCACTCGTCTGGGTTCCATAGAATATCAAGAAACAAATGACTTGTAGACATCGTATTGACGTGGACACATTTTTCATTTGAAAATTTTCCAAAATGTTTGTTTGCTAAACGTTTAAATTATTTTATGTTTATATATTATTACAATGGAAACTAGACTTGTAATATTTATTTGTATTGATTGTTCTTTATAAAACATAAAAAAATAAATTACTTATTGTCTAGTAGTGGTACAAGACGATTGTAACATAAGAAATCATTAATAAAATATATATATTTATAACGGTGGCAGTTTCCAGCTAGGAAGCTAGTGTCTGTAAAAAAGATAAAAATAAATAGTATCTATACGTACAATAATAATATATTAAAATACCTCTTTAAAAACAATCTTGCTAGATTTTTTAATTTCTTAGTATATAGTACTTTACAAATCAATCACTTTCACTTTAATATTCACGTTATGCTCAAAAATTTGTAGTACGGCATTTTATGCAGCGGCCATTTTGAATTAACAATAATATTATATGTTATTTCATTGTCATCAGAACTGGAATCGTAATCTTAATTTCAGCTCAATTGGGAAGTGGATCAAATTAAGCTTGCAAGATTTTACACACACTAACTAACTCGGCAAGTTAAATAAAAGCTTATAAAAATGTTGGTTGTTGTTGATGATTGCTATCTATATATGGAAGATATATGAGAAAATCTATTGTTAGGGGTCTCCCTCTGTCACAATATAGGGCACCATAGGACACAATTCAGTGTTTTTTTTTATTTTTGTCTGTTTATCTGCGTGTCACGCAGTTCTCAGAAACGACTTAGCCGACATAAACGCAGTTTTGACTATTGTATTTTCATAAACACCCCCTAACATTTAATTTGTTTTATTTCAATCAGTTCATAAACAAGAAGTATATGAATTTAATTACTAGCTGCATAGCTCGTTACCAGTTAAAAATTCTTTACATCAACAAAATATGCATATGGTTACCTACATAACTTTTGCATAGTAATGATTAGATTATATACAGAGTATAAGCTACTTGTTTTACCTAAAAATAGCGTCGTTACATAAGAACATAGAGAAGTTTCAATTATTCTAATATTGTTTAATCTAACTTAAAATGATGTTTGATAACTTAGAGGTACTCCTTTAATGTATATACCTATATATAGTAAATTTTATATAGATTGAAAGCATAGAACCACCCCGAAGGACAACAATTTAAGCGTGGGAGCTACGCGGGGGCGCACTAATGGATGTTCGAAATCTTATTACTTTTGTATTATTGTCAAGTATTTTTTATATGCACCCTTACTATGCAACTCACCGCATTGAATAATAGATGGAACACAAAGAATATATAATACACGTCATTATTCAGTTTTTGTACCAATTGATATTGTTTCTGACTTACGTCAAATCGATATCGCATTTCAAGGTTCAATTGTCACAATATAACAATTTAATATTTTATTGGACACATATTATTGATATATGAAGGCAAATTTAATTGTATTTATTTCATTTAATTTTAACAAAATTTTTACCTATATCAATAATTTCGTTAATATTGAAATGTTAAATAATCTAATTAAATAGATTTTATTATATTTATATTTTATTTTAAATAGATAGACAAAAAAATATTATAAGTTGACAGAAAACTACAATGATTTTCATAAGTCAATTTAAAAATTGGCTAACGTATTATGTATAATAATTACAATATTTCATGTACATATTCTAAAAAATAATATTTATTATTAATATTTTTTTATTAATATTCTTAAAATTAATAATTATAATTCAAAAGTAATTGTTAGACATCATATTAAGACATCATTTTATTTAGCATAAGCACAAATTGCTATAATTATATAAGGGTCACCCTATGTTAAATAATAAATGATACTCGTAACGTTAAGAGAATAGTGGTTACAGATCTTTTTGGCTTCACATTTATAATGAAAAAAAATATTTAGTTGCTAAGATTGTACACGTTTATACATGTTCTAGTGGAAACGTAAGTATTACTGAAAACCCTGCCCAAGAAGAGGATTAAGAGTAAAGAAGAATTCAACTTCGCCAACTATCACACGCCCAGGATGAGTTTGAATATTTTTTAAGGGCGCGATTCTTGGAAGTATCTGTCGAGCGGTCGGAGTCTGGCGCTCGCCAGCCATTGTAACATGCGGCTAGTTTTGATCTTATTGTTAATGGGACGCCAAGTTTTTTCAAAAGACTTCGAAAAAAGGTATCGTCGGACCCCAGCGGAAACGTTACGGGTCCTTGTGAAATCAAACGTAGGTATGTTCAGATATATACATTCTACGAAGGAGGTGTTATTTAAATCGTAGGACCGCTTTTGTTGTTCAGGAATTTAGATGGCTTGTCATAATTTTAATGGGCAATTCTCTGACGTATGAATCGCATAATCCTAAGTGTTTAATATTGTGCACAAGAGACTCAGGAATAAAGGAGGTAACAGAAGACTTAAGCACAACCTGAAAATTTGTTTCTGAATTCATTCAAAAACACGTTCATTTGCGTGGAGTTTATGAACTTTGCCATATTAGTTCTATCATTCTGATCTGGAATCATATCAGATTCCCAGACCTATATAAGTCAGAAAATTGTTAGTTTGAATAACTTTTGTTAAGGCTGTATTAAGGTTACGTAACTTTTAAGGAAAAAAGGGAAACAGTTATAAGATCATTTTGTTGTCCCTTCGTCAGTTTGTCTGTCTGTCAAGAGTCTTTATCTCGGGAACGCTTGGAGATATCGAGTTGAAATTTAAAACATATAGGTACTCAGATCTACAGCCCCATGATTTCCTAAAAAAAAAGTATTTCTACATTTACTTAAAAGAAAATTATGGCCGATTTGCGATATAAATCGCAAAAAACTTATTTTGGTAGTGTCCAAAAGGGAAACAAAATTAATAGCTTACTTCGTGTTGACCTACAATTATGAAGTTTGGCAGGTAGCATCTACAAGTCTACTAGTTCAGGAAAAACATTTGAAAACTATACCATAATACTAAAAAAATAATAGCCGTAAAAGGGGGGCAAAAATTGGTATTAAAGCCACTGGTTCAAGTGAGGTAGTAGATGAAAGGGTTCTGGTTAAGTTAATCTTGAATTTCAGAAAAAGCTCGAGACCTCCAATTTAGGTACGGAACCCGAGGAAAGTGAGCCCGCCTCGCTGTTTTATTATTCATGTCTAATGTTCAGTTAAAAAAATATAATTGTATTATGCATTTCTTTATGAACTTAAATAAAGGCTGGTGGAGTGCGATTCGGACTCGCTCACCAAGGGTTCCTTGCCAATATCATAGTCGTAGATCAACGGGATCAACTTATAAAAGTTGAGAAACTTATATTTACGACCGTACGCACTCGCTTTGTACGAAATGAACTACACATATAAATTGGTAATTATAGGTACCATAAATACCAATAAATGTATAATTTGCCGATTTTTTACTGCATTTGTATTGCAAGTTCTCATTTTCCGTTAAATGTCATAATTTTAGATCAGCGCGAAGAATCCTACATGTTTTGACATTAATTTCAGCTTGATACCTCTACATGCTCTTGAGAAAAAGCAGTTGACATAGGGACGGATAGCAAAGTGATTTTATAAAGGTTCTGTTTCTTCTTTTAAGATTCATATAGTAAAAAAAATAGGCTCACAAAGCAAAGAGATCGCACGAATTCACAGGGACTCCACCAAAGCACATTTTTAAGCGGAAAACAAAAAAAAAATTATATACATATGTAGATTGTATGTCAGAAAATGCTTATATACGACTATTACAAGCTTTGGCCTAAAATTGTTGATAATTCATAATAATCTTTAGCTATAACCTGCTGCCCGCGTATTTAGCTAAGTCGCGGTTAACTCATGATATGACATAGAGGCACTACGTGATAATGATAAAGATGAACACGACTTTCTGTGTCGTATTTCCTTTTTTAAGATCTTCAATGAAATGATACTGCAATCCTTAGTACCGCATAAGGTCGGCACGGTTTGCTTATAATATTTGTTAGCAATATATTATATATGATATACGTGGTGCATTCTAGCGTATAAAATGAAGTTATCGTATTAAGCTTCAATGAGGCCGTCGTGGCGTAGGGGCACAAGCGACTGTTTGTGTGTTTTGATAACGCGATAGTTGTGGGTTTTATCCCCACTCGGGAGAATTAATAATTATTTATAAATATTTTCATTTTTTCACTCTGGCTTCAAGGCAAAAACACCGGCATTGAGTTACGCCACTCAGCACGCACCGTCTTGAAAAAATTCGGTGGAAAGTAAGGAACGGTGTATCTTCAAATTAGGTTTAATATGCCTACCCTGCTGTGTGCGATACATCGTGAAGCTGAAAAAAAAAAACTTTAATTAAATTGTATGAAATTTAATTTAAATGTATGAAAACATGTCTCCAATTATTAAGGCCAGCGAAATATGAGGTATTGCGCAGGAAATAGATTAAACGTGATCGTTTTAAGCGGTTTTTACTATATTGCTAAGTTGGCAACAAGATTAATATATATATATATATATATATATATTAAATATCTAAACCATAAGTACTTATCTACCTACCTACATATATATAAAAATATATACGACTGTATATTTAGAAATTTAAATTAATCTTAAACCTGTTTGTAAAAACAAGGTACGTGTGAATGAAATCTTCAAAGAACTTTATGGTTGAAAGCCTTTTATATTAGAGATTTAAGGATTCATGTATTGCATTATCGATCTTTGTGAGCTTCATTCAAGAAATGTGGGAATATTGTAACACAGTTTGTAAGCTATCTCAATATACTTGTGAAATTAAGGTACTAGATGAGAAAATGAGTATTATCGCCAATATTTACTTTCAATTGAACAAGAGAATAATGATAATTTTTGTGTACAGTAGTGAATAAAAAAATATGTTGTATAAAATAAATAACTTTGTTATCTAATTCTTGTTTTCGTATTATGTGACGTTGCAAGCCACAGCAACACGATTACATACTAACACGATTTTTTTTCGGCCTCTTCTTTTCCCTCATAGTATTACAGTACAGAAAATCTAGTGCTAAGACACTCTGTTTTCAATTTTCTGCCTGAATGCGGGAACCAATTTTAATGTGGCTTCATTTTGCATAATTGAACTATTAGAAAAAAATGATTTGGATATATTTTTTTTGGAATAAAAAATAATAGCCTAACGAATTTGCAAATAATGTAAATAGATTTAACTACTTCTATGTTATTTCAACTGGTGATTCTATCATGAAGAAATATTTTATTAATATTAATATTTTCAAAGAAAATCAAACCTATGCTACAGTACTACTCTAGTCCCTACTACTAAATTTTTATTTCACAGCAACCTTTTATGATTTTTAGATAAATAAACGGATAATCTTTTATTTTAGTCGTGAGGGGAATGATATAACAAAGGGCGAGATTTCAAGTGAAGAGATCGTTGAACATATTTTGAATGATACCGGTCTGCTTTAACATGACAGCAGAGAGGAAATCTCCTCCCACAAGAAGGATTCTGAGGGCAGTGCGCTTGTGTGCGTCGAGGAATTTTAAGGTCCAATTACTAGCGAGCCGCCTTCCATTAACAACTTTATTTATAATAGGATGAATAAGTTGCGGCTTTTAATCAATCATGTAGTTTATAAGTAGCATCCGGTGTTGTGTTGGCAATTGTTTAAACGCTGACTATGCAAAATAAAATCAGTATTGGCTTAAGATAATATAAGAAATATTTTAACAATTTTTTTATGTTAATAATTTTACTATTTTAGACAACATCATAAATGTTACTTGTAATCTTCATTATACATTAAAATATATTAGTTAATATAGTATAAAATGTTAATGATGTTTTTTATGTACACTCTGTATAATGTATAAAAATAGATAGCAAATATAAAAACTTTAAGTAACTTTAAGTTAACAATTTGATACAAAAATTACGAATTAAATTATCTCGGCGAATTCTATATAACAATAAATTTATTTTATACTAAATAAAAAAACACCAATCAATAAACTTTGTTACATTATTACGATATGATGTTATGGGAGATTGAGAAATTATTCGTTTAGATTATAAAAACTGTGGTTAGTCTTGTCTAAAGTATTTAGGTATTTGTTAGTGGCGACTGCCTCATTACAGGCTCGAGTGGCCAAAGCGACCGACCACAGTGCAAGCACTCACCCAAAAAACACCCCGAGACGTAACATAATATTTCCCAAGCAGGCTTTTATTTATTAGACGAGCACCGAACAGGCGCGGCGCAAGCCGGCGCCGCGACAACTCTACTTCCAAGAAACGAACTCCAACGTGTCGGCTCGTAGCCGTTACATTTCGAAAAAAAATATATTTATGTCGACGAAAATATCGGGATACAATCCGTATTTATCTGTATGTAAAAACAGTGAGCTATGATGAGTTTTTTTTTGCCTAGCTAATAGCAACATTTGGCTTTGACTATTTTAAATATCTAATACAATTTTTTTCTGTCGGAAATCTTAAAAATCGATAGAAGACATGCTCGTATATCGAAAGAAAAAGAATGTTGATCTTACCGAACAATTCTATTAAAATTCCTATTTTTGCCATTTTTCTATTTGGAGATCGCGTGTTGACTTAGCTATACAGAGGCGGACATTACAATTAGTCATATTTCAGAAAATATCTTTAATTTTTAATAGAGAAATAATTATTGATATGAGAAATGTCTTAAATTAAATTGTTATTAGCAACAAGATATCAACAATTATATTAATGTGGCGCACCATGGGAAAGTGAAACGAATAAATTCTATCATTAATCTCTTTTTCACCGTTTACACTGGGCGGCTCCTTCCAATCAATTAATCCCATAAAAGGCCAGGTAACTACCATCTACAAAAAAGAAGATTAAATTCCTACTCCAAAATAGATACTTATATTTACGTGTTCTAAACTTATTTACAAAATTGTCAGAAATTCTTTTACTTTCTGAAAAAAAAAACCGGTTAAGTGCGAGTCGCACTTCTTACCGAGGCTTATGTACCAATTTCAGAATTTTAGGTCAACGGGAAGTACAACTTGTAAAAATTGATAATGTTAAGTTTACATATAGTATGAAATTTGTAGTTCACAAATATAAGTTTGTAATGTTTTTTTTCTATGAAATATCTATAAGTTTCCTTTTTCCTTTATATTGTAAGTTCTCATTTTGTGCCTTCATAACTGTAGGTCCACGGGAAGGTGCCATAGGGTATAGATTTTAATTTGAGACCACTTTCATAAGAAAACCAGAAAAATCGATGCAAAATTTTTTTGATTGCGTTGACTGCTTGATAGTTTCTGTGCTTCAATTTTTATATTTCTGTCTATTATTATTCAGCTTGATACCTCCACGCGATCTCAAGATAAATGGATTTGATATACGGAATGACGGACAACAGAGTGATCCTATGAGGGTTCCGTTTTTACCTTTTGATGAACGGAACATATACAAAGATCACAATAAATAACGGACGCGAAATTATTATATGTTAGAATAGGGAAAAAACAAGTTATACTTGTGTAGTCTAATTGAAACCAGTAGACCAATTATACATATATTTCATAGTTGCGACCC
>DWAP01000283.1:0-23767 GCA_018230625.1 Heliconius eleuchia | reverse complement strand
AAATTTAAGTAAATATTTCATATCCTCGAGTGGGGATCGAACCCACAACCAGTCGCCTTTACAGTCACACTTCGTGCCGCTGCGCCACGACCGGCCTCAAAGTTTCTTAATAATTTGAATTTTATTTGACTACTAACATTTTTAAACCAATGTTTTGATAAACGTATAAGTGTAATATGTATATTGTGTATAAGTGACGAGGCGCATAATCTATAGTCTCTTTCATATTATGTTATTGTATTTTATGGAAATTAGATTTATTATTTTATATGCGTTTTTTTTCGGCAGAGAGGGCCTAATATTAAGACTGTAGTGTTGAGTGGCGGATCTCAACGCCGCACTTTGCCTTGAAACATGGAAATCTTAATCTTAATCTCGAGTACAAAACTCTACATAGCGTTACAGATTTAAAATGCTAAAATTATTTCCGCAAACCTAATTACAAAAATAATAAAATTGTGACAAAATAATATAAGAATGTCGAATACAGCTACTTTTCACCGCCGCAAACCGTGAAATCTGATTCAAGACTCCTGCTATTGAATTAACTGCGAAGCCAGCAAGTGACCCAAAGCTTTTTTTAGTATATTTTATGTTGTTTTATTTCATTTCGCTCAATTTTCATAATTTGGAACAACTCGGCAAAATATAGAAACAGTTACTGTTTATATAATACGAATTAATTATTATTACAAAAAAAAATCATATATATTAAACACCACAAACACTGTGTGTAGATATATTTCAAACACAATTTATAATTATTAATTTTAAAAAAATATGTTATTATAAAAATGTTTGTGACGTTATTCATTTCTACATCAATTTTGAACATTTATAACGGGAAATGTAAGTTTTTGTCCATTATCTGCTACGGCTTCCGCTATATCGTATTACGCACTGTTCTCAAGCCGCATAATAAAAATAATAGTATACTAACAAAAAAAAACGTGCATTGACGGTTTAGCTTTCGGACAATTCGGAAAAAAAATCACAAATATAAATTGTTGTCATTTCTGATTTTACTATAAGATTTCCTTCTGTACCATCACTGTAGGCTATAATCACCGTGTCAGTTGCTAAGTGAAACACTCGAGAGAATCTTTTATCCTCGATAATGCGAGCCGTTTCAGGTCTTGTTCGGGATCCCACTGTGACAGCCATTATGATTTTGAGTGAATATGATGTGTACAAAGACGGTATTGTGTTACACTATAAATATTTATGAAGTAGTGACTGTTTTCTACACATGAACCTGTGGATACGCACGATGCGGTCGGCCTAATTTCAATATTTTCGAAGATATATATTTTTTAATTTTAGCGTTTTTATTGTATTATTTCATAAAATTTAAATCTAATGAGCTTCACGCTGTGTTCCGCACACAGCAGGGTGGACAGACGGAACCTGGTGTTAAGACACTCCGTTCTCCACTTTCCGTCGAAATTTAGAGGTATTGCGTGTTGAGTGGCGGAACTCAACGCCGCGCTTTGCCTCATTTCCTCGAGTGGGGATCGAGCCCACAACCAGTCGATTTTATAGTCACATTTTGTGCCCCTGCGCCTAACTGGCCTCATGGCCTGGCCTATTATTTTATGTATTATTACATATTTTTGATTCGCTCATTCTGACAAACTTAAGATTAATAAGACCCATGTGACCTATCTCCTAAGGGAATTCAGCTTAAAGTTATATAACGATAAGTACTGGTACGATAGTAATCCTACTTTCTCTTAACTAGTTTCTTAAGGCCACTACAAGAAAGTAAAACCCCGCTATGTTGGCGCTCGACGGCTTGCCTCGTGTCCTGTTGACATACAAATTGCCGTGATAAATTATTCTGGGAGGATAAACGACCACGTTTTTATTGTGGTCTGTTAATATTTAACATCATAAACTATGAATTAACATTGATAAATGCTTTCATTATTTGTATTTTTTTTAATTGAAATATCATAAAAATCTATAATTCTAGCTTGTTTCCATAATTTGACTATGTTTTAAAATTATTAACTCTTGCCGAAAATGTCTTTTGTCTATTTTTATTTGATACGATTTAGATAGGCCCTATATATGGATGTTGCTATATCATATTGATCTTAAAATTATACTAAAATACTAAGAAATAACCCATGGGTTTTAAATATTAAAGGGTTACAAATCTATAAAATGTACAGAAACCTGCTAATTCAACGTTTACCAAGCAGTATAAAGCGTATCGACCTCAATTCTCACATAACTTGTCCTCTGTATGTAGAACGCGGGAACAATTGTGTCAGTATGGCTACTATTTATCGTCCCTCCTCCCTGCCCTTTGACCATTGCACTTTAAGACTAGAACTTTTAGAAATTACAAAAATATATTAATAAAATATAAATTTTGTAATACACATATATATAAATTCAAGTAAACTTCAATACTCCTCTTGCTGAGGCCGAAAATAAATTTACTTTTCATGGCTATAAATTGTTTTGTTTTAGTGTTTCTAGATTTATAGCTGAGTTTTCCAGCAGTTACAGCAGGCAGGTGAGCAATATACATTAAAGCTTTACGGAAACAAAAGGTGTAACTGCAACATAAAATCCGCTAACACGTATTCTCTTCAAATGGATAGTCAAGTTTGACACACTTTTGAGAAGTTTCGCATGAGACCACGTCGACGACATCACGTTTCCCATGTTAAGAGTTGTTTATAGAAGTCATGGTGGTGACCTTAACTTTGTATTTTACGATTGTCTCGTCAGTGGTCCAAGCCATTGACATTTCAATAGAAAAGGTGAGCGGGGGTCGTAACGTGAGGTGGAACACGATGTACGTTGCGGCATAGCAGACCCGGCGCTCAGACGAGGTTATTGTGACACTATCACTATCGATATTCACCAATATTGATGTGCTCTCGAAATCTGAAACCTTGCCGCTTTAAGACCAAAAAATAATCATAAGAAATCAAGTAAAACCTACCTGGATATTTTAATTTGGATTAGGATATTTTAATTTGGCAAAACGTTTAGGGAAGCAAACCATTGGTGCCGACTGAAATTTGCATCGGAACATTTTCTAGTCGTTACGTCGATTGTATGTACTCACGATTTAACGCTGGTATTAATGCATTATTCAAAGGGGTTTTCATTAGGCTGTCGCTATCGGTGCCGAGAATCGCGCTCTCGTTAAAATGTACGGATGGCATGTCAGCAGCTCGTATTAGGTTACTGTTAAGGCGTTAGGCTTATTTAGAATAATCGAAAATCATTTTTTATATATATACTTTCTATGCCAAAAAAACGGCCAAGAGCGAATCGGCCTCGCCCACCGAGCGTTCCGTGCCAGGTCCATAGTTGTCAAAGGAAAGTATAAATAATAAAAATTTACGAATGTAAGTTTACACAGAACCAAATAAGTGCATACACTTATTTTATATTAATTAAAATGTTTATTTTTCTGGGATTTGCAATGAAACATAAACGCTATAATTTTCTTTAATTGCACTGACTTACAATGTTAACTTTCTGTTTCAAGAAACTGCAGTTCTGGGTATTTGACATTAATTTCAGCTTGATGTCTCAACGCCTGCTTGAGAAAAGTGATTTGACTGATGAAAGAATGACAGACGGGCACAAATCCTATAAGGGTTCCATGTTTTTCTTTTAAGCTCTTTTTTTTCTAATAATAAAAATTATAATAAAATAGTTCCAAATACTTATGTATTAGCAGTAGGAAAAAATATTACGTAACTATCGTAATATATATTTTCATACTTTAAATATACCAAAAGAAATGTACTCCTGCCTTAAACGTAATTAGCAAAGTAAATGGCTTCATTACAGAGCTTGCTTTAAGATAAACCAGTTCAAGGAAACTTGTGTGGTACGGTCAGATCGACAGGTTTATCAACACGCACTCGGGCCTCGCGGATACATACGCTTTACTTTCTACAATAATGGGTACACACTTCCCCTTACGCTGGCCTAATTTATCTTGTTTTTTTTTAAAAAAAGCAAAGTACTGAATGAAGCGTTCTACTAACCGTAATTAATTATCGCACTCGAAATACTTTATTTTTTTTCTGCTGTCAAAAATAACTTTTCAGATTTTATTAAATTCACGTTTCTGACAGATGTAAATTGTGTATTTTGTTAATATATTGGTTTTTTTTTATTGTACTTGACAAGCTCACTCGCTCACTGTATATAGTTTCGACATAAATAGACACCAGCGTGGGTTTCAATTATTATTGGATGCATTTCCAATTAACTGGCCGTTTCCGTTTCAATAGTTTTGCCCGTCAGAAAAATCATTAAGAAACTTAGACCCGCTCGTTTGATCTTGATTGGAAATGACGACTGTCATATGTGAAATAAACACCCACGCCCTTAATACTGTTTCAATAGCTATTGAACATCCTATCTATGCATATTATTATCGTAAACTTAAGATTATGGCATTTATACTGGATGTTACTATTGAACGTGTAATTTAACGTTTGAGTATTTTGCTACTTATAAAAGCGTTTATTTGACAAAAAAAACAGCAACAAGCTGTATCCCGCAAGTTGCAGGGTAGACAGAGGGAACCTAGTGTTGGGACACTTCCCGCCGAATTTTCGAGGCATTGCATATTGAGTGTCGGAATACAACGCCGCGCTTTTGCCTTGGTATCAGAGCGAAGAAATGGAAATATGAATAAATAATAATTCAATCCTCCGAGTGGCAATCGCACACACAACCATCGCGCTACAGTCAATTCATCCTATTTGACATTCTCCAAATTTCCTATATAGAATAATCAACAAATATCCCAAAAAAGAAAACCACAAACATACAGATCCCAGGCCCGTGTTTCACTGCGACACTAATGTAAACAATGAGTTACGCTGACCGGGTTAACCTTGAATAGCCAACGTGCGAGGAGTTTCGCCGAGGAAAAATATGCCATTGATGCAGGCGAGTGGCGTGCGTGCGCCGGATAACGGTCGCCGCGGACCGAATAAGTGGTTAAGCGTTCTACGTAGAATGGTAATGTTTGATCTTGTTGACGTGCGATTCTTAAACGTTTGACATATATCTATCTATCTATATAACACTTTCTGGGCTAAGGATTTTGCTGATTGAAAGTAAGAGTTGTGGTGAAGTATTTGGGGATATATTTGCTATAAACAGTGTCTGTTATGCTTGTGGCATCTCTTTATATTGATATTTAATAGGTTTTTTAACGGTAATATCAAGTACTGAAGATAATAACTTATCTATTTTATAGTAGATTCATTAATAATTTATTGTAATAAATTATTAATAGGAAACCGGACATCCGATTACGCCGTAGGCTATCTACGTATGAGACGCGTGTTCAAGTTGCGCACTTGGTGATTACAATCACGTTTAATATATCTATATGTATAATCTACTGTCATCTTTTTTGAATAATATTAAAAAAGCTTGACTTTAATGTAAATCGAGCTCAGAAATTATAAAGGTTTTGCATTGATCGAAAAAGTAACTTTCTCTTCAAACAATTAAATCTTCAATATAAGAATAATTTTTATTCAAAAATTGCATTATTAATTCAATTGAAAGCAATGTAATTTAATGTAATCGGTGTATTAGAAATGTACGTTAATCACAAAGTGACATTCATATTTTATTTACAACATTAAAAAAGTATCTAAAAATAGCCGAAGTACTATGAAAAAGTAAGTAAAAAATCTAATAAGACTTTGTGGCAATGTGATTATATTTATTTTGTTTTAGTTTTTTAAATAAAGAAGAAAGCTGCTTGTAAATGAAGGTGAAGCAACCCTACATTACCATAATAGCTGGAAGCCACATTTCAATTTCTTAGACTTGTCAAAAAAGTTTGTATTTTTTGTATCAAAAGTATTTTTTGTTTCTGAATATAATTAAGAAAAATTAATTTAATTTAATTTAATTTATTATATTTATAATTAAGAAAAAAAATTATAATTGTGAACCAAGTAACTACGACTTAATTAAATCAGTTTATAGCATGATTTTTTAATAATTTCACATAATTACTACTACATTCTTCAAAAATGGTAATAAAAAGAATGCGATGCATCTGCAGTCTTTTATCTTTCAAATAGATATCGTTAAAATAATTTTTCTCTGTTAATTGCATTACTAATACAATTAAAAGAGACAAACTATTTTAACGATATCTACTAACATGTGTCAAATTGTTTTAAAAAATAATACATACTTCTGGGATTATCCCAAAATCGTTAAAAAAATTTATATGTTTTCTAAAATAAGTATTTTTTCTTAAGTGTGGAATAACGCTTTATATACATTAAAAATAATAATATTTTTTTATTCACTACCTCTTTCGCTGTAGGATGTCTGGTTGTTATATAATTATAACATCCTACCATTATGAGAAGCGAATACCTGTCCCGTATGTGGTCATGTTCCTGTTCGAATGTGAACCGTGTTTATTGTAATTAGCCGCGGCCGCTGACTCCGTGCGATCGATAAGGTGGCGGACTAGACAAGTTGTTTGCAATTTTACAGCTTTTACCTTCAATTATTATGTTAAGCCACTGTTTCTCAAACTATATTTTTTATGTAAAATATTATTTAGGTATATTTTTATACTTTGTGTAGCAAATGGCCAGATAAGATTAGTATCTACAGTATAATTAACTAAGTTTAAACGTGCTGCATAATTATCTTAATGAATTAATTCTTAGTTGCACTTTAATAGATTTTCGATGAATCCTTACGATAGGGACGTAGGTAAATCCGTTTAGCAGTCCGGTGGCAGTATCTCGTGTGGAATCGGTAACTTCTTCCCACATAATTGGCGTGTGGGCGCGGCGGTGGCATTATCCCGATCGCCGCCCACCGACGACGAAACGACGCCTGATTAGATAGATAGGCCCTGCCCGCGACCCATCCACACCTCCCAATGCGCTATCTGAGCGATCTACTTCGCACCACGACTGAAATGTTTACTCTAATGATTGAACAAAGCCATTCGCGATATTGAAACATACGATTGGCGAAGCAAAAATAACAATAAAATTTGCAAAGCGAAATGTAAATTATGCTCTTTACCAAAAATATGTTTGATGCTTGATATAAAACTTTATTTAAAAAAAAAGCAAAATTTTTATGTATGTACAACCGCAGTCATGTCTGAAATTGAGTAAAGCCGAGTAATGGTCTCTAGTATCTGTTAGAATTTACTTAAACTGAAAAATTAAACCATGTTTAATACATTAAAAGTAATCATTTCATATTCTCTGAACTCAAAATATTAAAATAAAATTAATTAATGCTTAAGTTTTCATTCGGTATTTATTAGGTTTAAAATTCATGTAAACATTCTAATATAGATAGAGATAGTCGATATTATTTTAAGCATATTCGTGCTTAATTAACCAAATCAACCAGCCAATCAAAACAAATCATCGACTTAGAGTGTAAACCTGATAACAGCCTATTCAGCAAATTCTTAGCAAAGACAATAAAGAGCTTTAAAAAACAAAACATACACTCATAGTGTATGTATATTGTCAAAAGGTTTTTATAATTTCGAAAATTTATTTGTCTATTTAAAATAAAATAAAGATAGATTTTGTATTATATATACACTTGCGAATGGTATGACAATGTACGAAACATAGAAAACATAAACGGATGTAGCAGGTATACAAGGTCTAAGCTGACGAAATTTTTGTTTACTGTAAATGATACACCACATTTATGAATACCCACCATACAAAGTATTCTCACATATTTGGGTCACACACACAATCTATGCAATTGAAGTTCGGAGTGTAAAGCTGCTAGTTTCACCGCAAATAATCTCAAGAATACAAAGAAGCTCCTTCCTAATTTACGGATCGTGCGTTTCGGCCTGCGGTCACGCGCTGCCACAACTGAATTCCGCTACCGAACGTGCAATTACCCTACGCCCACAATACATTTTTATTTAAGGTCAATGTTCCTATGCACTTTTGATACTCATATTGTTATAACAAAAGGACGATTTCAAAGAGTCATTTATTTATTTCTTAGAATGTTTACTAACAGATCCGCATATCGATAATTACTTTGATATTAGCAATTGTTATTGCTGCGTTCTCACAATTAATGCAGTTTCTTCGTTCATCTTTTCCTTGGGATTCATTCGAAAAAAAACTTGTTGATGTGTTTATGACAATTTTAATTCGAAAACCTTTACGAGCCTATCGCGATGCCACAGTTTAAAACCAATTGCAACTAGTAGGTAACGATCCATTGTTGCAGGAAGTTATTTCTTGTAATGGTGATTATTCTTCTTCAGTTGATGTGACAAAGCCGTATATCAATAGATCGTTAGTGATCATCTGTTTTCACTTACGGTGCACTCAGTTTTTCGCCGGGAATGCGATCGCGACCGCGATCAGCGCTATCAATAGCTCGTATTGTGCTCGTTGACGCTTCCACCGCGCACGGTGCGGGTTGCATAATGCGCCAGCCGTGGGAGCGAACTCACAGCCGGGCCGTTATGCGACGCACGCCACCGGTGCCGTTCCCATTGCTGATTTTATTAGACGACTCGCGTGTATCGCCCGCAATCAATTTGAGCACGTTGCGCCCGCTCCACTTGCAACCTATCATACACCATAAAATGTTCTTAACCCTTGTTCCCCATTCGAGCTCACACGGCTTTCCGATTTACGACATAATGCTGGCCTTCGCGAATATGATTTAGTTCAGCCGCCGCTTTATCTAGGGCAAAGATAACAATATACCACTAATTTCATGGATTTTATCTCACGCCTTTTGTAGCTGATACCGAGCAATTGTACGTGATTCTGGACTATTTAGTGCGCACTACTAGGTATTTTAATCGTAATTTGTCACGGCTACAGGTGTTCATTCAATTTACCAACGTCCTTTGTTGGGCTGTATTTATTTCAATTGTTTTCTACTTTCTAGATTGGGCATCTTTTTTAAAGTGGTCATTTAAAAGACTTTCATTTGCTTAACTTTATAATAAATAGCTAATACATGACTCACGAACGGTTACCATAAATTGTGTCAATATATCTTATTTAAATTGACTTTTTTCATATGGGCATATACATAAACATATGTATGTCAGAGATGACTCAGCCCGGCACAAGCACCCACACTCGAGTTTTTTTGCGCACCTTAGAGACTAACTTAAAATGGAATTTATTAAAAATTCAAAAGCCGCATATATTTTTAAGAAAAAAAATCTAGGACAAAAATTACAGTTATATTTTATTAAAATATTGTGTTCTAGAAAACAAGTTTCAAAAATAACAATTTATTTGAATTTACATACTACAGATATACTATTAACATATAAATGTTATCTATCAGACTAATAACATTGACCCGCTTCAACAAATTACTTTAAAATATTAATAAATCAATTCCATATTATAATTGGTAGTATCTAATTCTTTCCAGTTATACTTTTACCTGTGTACGTTGATAATTATCTCTATAAATACGTATATATAGATAGCCATTGTACGTGAGGTGTGCACCTGCCGAACAGAATGCTACAAGTTTAAATTCCCGAGACTAGTTGAGTGCGTCGTATGAAGAACAAACACTTAGCCCCACGCAAATACTGTTTGACTCTACAATTTCATACACAAATATTCTTTACACTTGATACTTCTAACGGTTACTATAATCGTATAGTTTTATGTATTATATGTATATAAGCAGTTAGGTGGCTTCTTTTCTAAATCAAACTCTAACATCCCTTGCAAATTGTGATTCTCAAAGATTTTATACTATGTAGACGCGATCAACGCTATAACGAGGATACTCCTTTAATTTTTTTACTCATAAGAGGAGCTTCAAAAACTTCACAGTGCTTAGAAAGGCAATGTTTTTTTTATACCAATTTAGAGTATAATCAATCTGTAAATTGGTTCTCGATTCTAAAAAAAGGTGACTGTCAAAAGCTTTTCAGACACATCCAATAGCGACAAGTTGGTCATTCACCCCGCCCGCGCGTAATTAAAATCCTTCAATGGAAAGCGGGCCTGATGGAATTTATCCTGACCCGAACCACGTACACAACTCAGCGCCGCCCTTCAGACTTTATTGCTATATAAATAGTTTTAGATGACTGTGATACACTGCGTGATCGGAATATTGAGATTTTTATTTATATAATAATTTCACTAGAACATTTTTTTTGTAGTAGGCGAATACTTAATAATATGTATTTAATAAAAATGCCTGTGTTAAAGTTATCCCGTGCTTAAATTATAATAGTGCTGCTGTATTCGTATTTTTCCTTGTACTCAATTCTTATAGCGTCGCGTGTTAAACCCGAGCGTGCACTCACGAAACATTATTTAACATTACCTTTATTACTAACTTTATTATCTACCAATTCGATGATAAAAAAATCTACTGTAAGCAACATTTGTTGTTATCTCTTTTTATAAAAATGTAATTTCAAATGCGATGTCCAGGCACTGTAAAGAACAGATTCTTGAAAGCTGGAACTAATAACGGCTATAAACGGATTTATTTCCACAACATTCCTTGTCTGCGTCTCAATTTACTACGGGCTGGGCACCCTATCTAGAGGCTCGTACTAATGCTGACCTCCGGCCCTGGTCGTGCATTCTAGGTCGTTTGTATCAAGTATGACCAATCGTTTACTCCTATCAATTGTGTTAAATGGCTCGGATACAGTTGCACCTAAATTCTACATTACCTTTTTACTGTTTATGTGTAAGTAGGTTTAATGATTGTTTTATTATCTCATTCTAAATGTATTGTGACAATAAAGTAATCACTAGAAATTAATTCATATTGCTATGTGAAGGTTGAAGAATAATGTTTACTTTAATAGTGAATTGATTTATAATTAGTTATTTTATCGCAGATTTCAATTGTTACCGTAGATTTAATTCGTCTCGATTGCTTAAGCATATGTCAATCTATCAGTACACAGGTTACGGGCGAGTTATTTGAAAAAAAAAAATTATTTACTTTGTCTTAAAAATTCTGGATCACTTATTTATTTAAAATTGAATATTTTAACTCTTATGGTTATTGTAATCCTGGCAAGGAAAACTTCGCTCGCTACTTTCCATTTATTTAAAGAAAGACATGAGAGCTTATGACTGACAGATGCTTCGCTGTATCGTAGTAGAACGGGGAGATGCAAATTATTTAATATAGTGAACTTTTTTTTCTTAAGAGACAACATTTATATTAATAATTTTATATAATTAATTACTGTTTTGCAATTTTTAATACATTCCAAAAATTTTTTGTAAACTACTCCAAAAGTTTTGAACCGTGTTTTTAAACATGGATACTGTTACTGTTTGTATCGAATTTCATCAACAGGGCCGTTAAGCACCAAACTATGAGTTTATGTTCGCAGTTGCAAACGCGTTGAAGTCTTTTATTTGAGACGAATGCTGCTTCACGCTTACAATATTTCTCACAATACTCAATTATAAAACAATTGCAATAATAATAGAAATTATTAATGGATATTTCATTTAATTTGATAATAAAGAATGAAACGTATTTTATTTTTCGTTTAGTTTTCGTCGCTCGTTTATGTTATACATTAAGATCGTAAATATTATTTATGGTAATAATTTATATTTGCTCCCCCGCGGGGAATTCAAATAACAGTTTTATAGTTGCGAAAAACTTATTTATAGTTTGATGCTCTCCTCGCTTATAATATACAATAAATAACGTTCATGCTCCAAGGATTGCGAGTCAACTTATCTTTAATTTTTAATTCAGGGAACATACAAAAGTTTACTTTATATAATAAATCATGCCCTTAGGGTGAAGAAACTGAAGAATAATAAAAAAAAACCTTCCCGGAATGGAAAGAAACGATGCGCAGCTAAATATAGCGATGTATGTTGTGCACTGGAGCCTGTCAATCTCACACACGATTGAAGATAGACGCAAAAACATTGCAATACCCACCCTAACGGGACATATATCGTTATTATTTCTTGATATCTTTATATCATACTCTACTATCATTAGTATTACTGTCACGAGATGTGGGATAACCAAATTTTAGCCATTTTTATTGGAGTATGTAGCCAATTATGCAACTTTTCTTCTTAGAAAAACTTTTTCTAAAAATATACTTATATTGATTTATATTGCCGCCCATAATACGCTATAATTTTTTTTTTAATAAAAAAATATTTTTAACAATTTTAACCGGAAGCTAAAATTTTATATCTTATGAATATGTATAAATAGCAGTATAACCTCTTAATTAACCAGTCCCGTAGGAAAAGTGAGGTAGGTCCTTACCCAGCCTCCGCAAACACGATAAAATATTTATAGACTTGTTCTTGAACAAAATCAAGAAAATATTATTTCACCATGAAAATTCACAAAAAAATCATTTATATAAATGAAATTTTATGAATTTTCAAATATAAACAAAATATAACCATAGCACGGCAAACAGTTACTACATACCTCTCTTAAAAGTTGATTAATTGAAGCAATTTTTTTCAAGAATCAGCTTTATGCGATTGTTCTAACAAATTTAACACCCAGTTCATGAACTTTTTCACTGGTCGTTTATCACAGGCGGCACAGTCCGTGATGCACGCGCTTTTCGCGAGCCTAGTGTCGCGGCCACTCTCGTCGAGACACTGAACTTGCCGCAGTGCGTCCCAACGGTTATAACATAACACGTCTGACGTAACCTTAACCTTGCAAGAAGAAGAGGAACGAGCCGCCGAAGGACGGAGAGAGAGAGCGATAACCCGAAGAAAGGGAGAGATGGACGTCGCGGCAATGGCAAGTCCAAGCGCCGACGCCGATCTCGTCGATGCGCGATAGTTGTAAGCGCCTACAACAATTATACTCATAATTACGATTTTTATACATCACTTAGGAAAATATCAAAACAGTAAAATGAGGACGTATTTATATAATTTTATTAGTTATTCTTAAGCATTGAAAACTTAAATGGTTATGTCATTCTTGTATGAAATATATATATGTACATATATTTGATTTTTTATTGATATATATTTTTTTGTTACGATGTCTATTTTTTTTTTGTTCACTGTATATAAAACAAAGCTAATGAAGCTTTCTAAGACATTTTGTCTTTATATTTTTATTTTAAATTTAAAATTTTCATTTTTAAACGAAATAAAGTTAATAACATTTAATAACATCTAGCAATATATGTTGTCGCAATTAGAACAGGAAATACTCACACTATATTATCTCTCATTTTCTCAGTTTTCTATTATGTACCTAGTTCTACGGACCGTGTCGATTGATTATATCATAAGCATATTTTCTCAAGATAAATATTTTACGCAATTAGTTGCGTACACATCATCTACTATTCTGTAGATTATTTTTACAAGTATAAAAGCTTCTTACTTACTACAACTATTTATATAATAAAAATAAGAGTTCACTATTTTATGACTACTTACAAAAGGCGTCTTGTACAAATAAACCAAAATTCTTGTCTCTACAAGTTGACACAAACCGCAGCTTGCAATGGCGTCGATTTACCGAAAAAAAGAAGATTTTTATTTACATCTGACGTGTTCGAGTTGTTTAACTATTTTAAGATCCAAGTATATTACTATAAACGTATACTTACTGCTTTAAATGCATTAATAACAAATTTACGTAAATAATAATAAACTTAAATTGCAAACGGGACGAGGCTACTAAAGTATTTACGATAAGATGGATAGTGTATGCCACAATGTCTATATTAATAACAAGCCGATACAACATTTGTATCATATTTCAGCATACGGTAATCTGCTAGAACATTACTATATAAATTACCTCTTGATTACGAGGTAAGCTATTGTTACAGATATTAAAATGTTTCTTCTGCTGTAACTCTATAATGAACCCCGACAACTATTACATTTTCACTCATATACATGATACATTTTAAAATAAGAAACAACATAAACATGAAAGGTGTATTGATTAAATTAAGATTTTTTTTTTGTAAAATAAGGAACACATTACTAAGATGTCACATAAATGTCCATTACGACGTATATTTATTTTTAATAACCGCTATCTGATAATTATGTTGTCTGTAAACTCGTCAGTCTCGTCCGTGCCATTCTAGTTTATTTCATTAATCATTCGTTCTCGTCATTTAAATATATCAGGTGTGTGAACCGACAGATTTAACTGATAATATGACTAGGAAAAAAACTTTGTAATTTATCTTTTTGTTGGTACACGATAAAAACAACATGAACGAAAACCCTTACATATTTTCTGTATATAAAATGATTGTGTACTGTAAAATTGTATCAAAATTATAATAATTTTAAAAAAATAACTTAAAAATTATAAATATTCTTCATGTCAATCTTTGGATACTTTGTAGCGAAACATAACGAAACATTACCTCGTACGTTACTAAAATAAGAAATATAACTATAATGAATAATCCCGGTATTCTTATTTATAACAAAAACAATAAGATTATCTAGGAAATTGTATAAATAAATATCTTTGTCTCAAATTTTCGTAAATAAACATCTTTATCTTAACATAAAATTAATTAAAATTTATTAGACGAAGCACAAACGATGTAACATTTGCGTTATACGACAACATGTATCTCAATATCTACGTTGCCCATAAAATGTATATTTTTCTTTCATTACCATCAGCCGTCACTATTTCCTTTATGCAGTCTTCTTTCACACGCTTTGAGCTCTATTTAAATCAAGGCATAATCAAAGATTTTTTATGGCTCCATGAACCAGGAAATGTGGTTCTAGCCTAGTATAAACAAAAACACAAGATGAGACTCACGCGGGTACATTGATCAATTCCAACTGTAATTTATTTTTCTAAAACTATCTAATTTAAAATGTCTGGAGAAATCTACTTTGGAAATTAATAGCGTGATTACAGTGGTTATTGCCGGCAATTTTTTAACACTTCTGAGACTAATCTGTATATTGCATGAATTCTTAAACCCATCAATCTCTCTTGACCCCAACCCGCCGTAATTACTTGTTTGTTCACGATTAATTGATATTCAACCTTCAATTACATCAGTTTTTATTTTGCATAAAGAGCATTAAGGTCATTAAGTATTAAAAACCATCAGCTTCATGCTGTACCCCGCACACAGCAGGGTAGGCAGAGCGAACCTAGTGTCAAGACACTCCGTTCCCCACTATTATAATATTAGTTAGTATTGTATTTTGCTTATGTATCTACTTTATTTTTGTAAGTAGCGTAGTAGCATTAATTGTAAATATTAAAATTATTTATCATGTTAATCTTAAAAACTGAAAGCTCATTATTTGCTTAATGGACTACAACCACTACCGATTCATAGTTTCTCATATTAGAATTACATTTTTTAATATTTTACGTCAATGTTCATTTACTTCGGTTACACTAAATGAATCACGTAACTAAATAATAAATATATAAGTGAAACTGACCCCTGCACTGAACTGTGCAGAGGTCAGTTTCACTTACATGTACTCTAAATCTATTATAATGAAGCTCATGTCACAATAGAAGCCCTTTAACAACTTTAACAATTATTTTATTTAATACCACAAGTCTGCTTGTTATGTGCTTGTGAAGCTCGTACCTTTGAAACAATCCACTCGGCCACGTGATACATAGACTGCTTACGCGTTCATTATACCTAATTGCATCGTAATTATCGGCTTTTGAAAGCTGCTTAAAGTGGCGGCATCTATGTTTTATGTGCTTTAGCTTTATATTGTTAGCGTATATCCGAAAGTTTATATTTACAAACATAATTGATATTTTTAAATATATTGAAAATTGAACATTTTAGTACATGGACGTTATAATTCAATAAATACTCTAAAAATATGATATTGGTTTTATACTTAAAGAGATTTTCATATAACTTCATTAAGAATTTTTGTTTTTTTTTTTTCATTATTGTGAACTAATAAAGTATGTATGACGTATGTGGCCTGTAACATAAAAATAATAGAACATATTTTTTATCATTACCTCGGGTATGTTTAAAAGATGAAAACTTTACATGAAAAAAAATTCTGTTGAAAAATTGATATTATTAAATCTCATCAATCATGCAGAATTTTATACTTCAGGAAGAAATAGTATTTATTTATTCTAACAATAAGACAAGAATAATATATTTAAGCCTTATACTATAATTCTACTCCTCCTACATTATTGTTTTGAGTACTATCTCTTACGCACTTTAATCTCTTTTGTAGAATTTTTCACTTATTACTAGTGGATGAAATCCAAATAAAAGCCCAGAGACAGAAAGTTGTTAAGGAATCAAAGTAATAAATTAATAATTAATTGTAAAGAGTATTAGTTAGTATGTTTCAGAAATTAATCAATTATTTGGTACTAGTTATTAGAGAAAAAAGCAAGGATTTTTTTTTAAATACTACCCACATTATTTTTAGTATAAAATTATTAAAAACCATATAGTTTTAAGATTTTATTTCTACCTTTAGATAGTCACAGCAGAGTAGGCAGAGGGAACTTTAGTGTTAAGACACTCCGTTCCCTTCTTTTCGCCGAGTTCTTGAGGCATTGCATGTTGAGTGATGAAACTCAACGCCGCGCTTTGCCTCCACACCAAACCGAAGAAATTGAAATATAAATGAAAATAAATGATTCTCTTCCTAAAGAAACGAACCCATAACCAGTCGCATTTACAGTGGCACTGTGTGCCCCTGCGCCACGGCTGGCCTTATTATTCCTTGTCTTCTCAGATTATTATGAAACATCAGAGTGTTTACAGCCCTTACGTATCGTAGTAGTATATCTGTATGTGTTATGATGAATAAATTGAATTATTGAATTCTATAAGCTATAATTATTTTTTTTAAAATCATCGAATTCAATTAAATTATAATTCAAATTAAATGACGTTTGAAAAAAAGGCTTTTTGTCATTTAATCACTACCCTTGGTAAACGTCATTTTCCAAGGGTGGTGTGGTTCTATGTACTCGTACAATTTTATCATCGACATTTTAAAAACTGTAATAGCTTTCTCGACATATAATTTAAGTATGACTAATATTAAAAGCTTCTTAAAGCTACATCTTATGTTGTGGTTAATGCTTTTTTAAACGTCCTATTTCACTATTTTATTTCAAACGTAATGTATAATACATACATTATTAAAAAGTATCCTTCCAAGATAGAAAACGATCAAGGTACACTAGTAATATGTGACTGCTATATTCACAGATTGATGAAAAGAAATGAAAATATTTTTTATATTTTTTAAGTTTCTGATATTTGTGAAAAATTGAGGATCGAGACCAGTGGTAGTGCAGGGTCATACGACAGGTTCTATTTCATCTCGAAGCAATAAAATGCTTAATGTTTTTATTAACTCGCTCGGATAACGAGAGAAAACGCGGCGTAAGCCTGTGCCACTCAGTAGGCAAAGCCCTTAGAACTCGACAGAAAGCGGGAAACAAAAGTGTCTTAATGGGACGAGAGTCTTAACACTAGGTTTCTACGTTCCCGTACGGGATACATTTTGAAGCTAAAAAAAAAAATTAAATTTTCTTATATTTTTTTCAACTTAAACAATTAATTGATTTATATTTTGCATTTTTACTCAACGTATTGGACACTTTGTCGTTAATCATTATTTTAACTTCATTTAAAGCTCACTGATCTAACTCAAATCCAATAATAAGATCCGAAAAGCAATCATTGGATATCTCCCGCACAGGGAATCCTAGTTAGATATCCAAGGCTCAAATTCTAGACTTTCAGCGATTTTCTTGTAAAAAAAAACAAAATTTCTACTTATAACTCTTTATTTTCCTCTGGCTAAATGTCTTAATGTAACTCTTTATTGGTTTTGTAAATAAAATAATAAATAAATATATAAAATAATATATATTATAGCCATAAAAACTAATAATATTACAGTTACAAAGTTCATTTTGTTCATAATTCTACACACGCGTATTCTTGTTCTACGATTCCTTGTTAATCTATAATGAAGACCACTTTGTGATGATCTTATGAATATATTAAAACTAGTAATTATTAATAGCATTGCTTGTGATTTTTTTATTCATTTCTTAGTATTTATTAGTGAACAAAAAGAGAAAACTAGGGTAAAACTAATATTGCCCAGACATTTCTTCATACATATAAAATATAACAACTTGTTTATATGCAAATATATTTTGTCGCTTACAATGTTCGTTTTAAAGTCAATTTTCATGGTCTTTGTCTGGTTAAAAACTGAGAAATATACATAATTTTGTACCGTCACCGCACAAACAGCTTGAAAACTACTTTTGCTTATTGTTTAAATGTTATCAAAATGTTCGTTTCTAAAATTGTATATAACAACAAATATATATGTATCTATGTACAAAGAAATTTTACTTATCATGTAAATTGTAAAAGAAACTTAACACAAAATCCTGTTGAAAGTTTCTTTCGTTTTCTTAGTCACCGCGGCCAGGGGAGTGGGTACATATCAATTTTACTTTTTCCTCATCTGTCATGACGACATTCGCATCACGATTGGGGCCGCGCGTGCTAACTGGACTGGACGCATGAACAAGACTTTTCTCGCGGTCTATTCTCTCTGATAATATATATAACAATGATAAGTATGCATCACATAAAAACAAGATAATGTGACCATAAAAAAGAAAGCTAGTTTTATTTCTTTACGGCTTATGACCTATTAAAATGATCGTAAATTTTTATGTGTGCTAGCATAAGAAAAAAAAATCTAATAGAAAACAACCACCTGTTTCATAAAAGAGATAATTAGCGCAATCACTGGATTGTGTTTCGCTGCGTTATTCCAATAGAGGCATAAAATCGCAGGAAGAGAAGGATTACTTTTATAGGCTAGGATGTATACATAATTTGCACTTGGATCATGCTCTCTTATATTTTACTTTAATAATATATCTAGAAAGATCAATCGAATGTTTTAAGTAACTCGGGTTCTTGGGAAAACGTTAATTTAATATGCTGCACATATTAAAATATAGATATTTTCTAAATTGAAGCGTTTACCTTTACAAGTATGTATCTATCAGTGGAATGTGAGTACCTACTAAAGAGAAGGTGTGTTTAAAATGTGGCCCAGTACGTATTTCTGTAGCGTTATCGGCATTTGCACATACGGCACGTGCGACGTTGTTTTAAATACGAATAAAAGATACCATTTGGACCTAAAAGGGCTTGGAAACGGTAAACGGTTGTAATTGACACGAACGTCGTGCATATAATAGACGGAATATGCTTCACTCGGCGTAGAACAAATGCGTGATGTTTTCGTATAAACATAGCTTTAATTAGTCATCGTAGTACTATATATAGCTTTTAAAATTCGTATCTCTAGTGTAAATATGTAAATTGTTATTGGTTTGTTTATGTAGTTCTATTAATAAATATGCAAGTATATAGTAGTACAAAAATGTTGTCTTATTAGTACCATATACTATACCCATAGTATAGAATATATAGGAACATATTTATGTTCATTTTAATAAAAATATTTTCTTTAGCTTCGATATAAGATATTAATTTCTTCTAAGCCAACGTACGACACATTTTTCATTATTTTTGACAATGGCAGGTAATAACTTTTATTATATATTATTGTTAGTATCATTGCTTGAACTAGACGATACGATGAATCTTAACACAACTACGGTTTATTGTCGATAGATAAATATGTCTATTCATACAAAACAATATGTAAAACATGGAATAGTGTGTATAATATGTATTAAATTATTTTTTGATATATTATAAAAATACTGTCTTTTTGTTCTAATTCTTTATATAGTATCTATATATCAATTTGACGTATTAATATAATAATATGATAAATATTTTTAAATTAAACTATTTTAACCGGATTAATTGCGTATATCTTGTATTATTATACATTTTTGGAAACCCAACGTTTCGAACACTTTGCAGTAGTCACGGGTAGACCAGTCTACCCGTGACCACGGACTACTGCAAAGTGATCCGGTTAAAATAGTTTCATTTAAAATGTGTAATAATCGTGAAAATCAAAGAACTTATAATATGATAGATAGCTGATAGAAAGTGGAGAATCGAGTGTCTTAACACTATGTTCCCTCTGCCTATGGGATACAGCATCCCGCACACAGCAGGAAAGTGAAGCTGAAAATATAATTTATTGATAAATATAAAAAAGTAAATAGAATTAAAATATAAATCCAACAGTTGTAACATTTAGTGAACTACACACAGCTTAATATACATAATTTATATGCATTATTCATGTATCTCGAAGTATTTTAATATCTGCCCCTGAAATGGAAGACGTTACATCGTTACAATTTTATTATTGCCAGTGAGTCAGTTATATATATATTGTGTTCACCGTGTTCATTAAATATACTGCTATGAAATAATAGAGCTTGCTCTTAAACAGATTCTACATCTTTATGATTACTGCTCACATCCTTTGATATGCCGTAAATAAATTTACGTTCGGCTATAGTATCATGTTAATCCTGATATAAGATTAAATAACTCCTATGATTTAAGTTTAATTCGCCATAATAGGATTTTTTATCAATATGAAACCGTATCATTTTGTGATAAAAAATATATATTGTATACTGTAAATGTATATTGTAGTGTACTTTGTCAAATTTAGATTTGCTTTTATCTTATATTGCATATTATACTTACAAAAAAAAATGTATTTTATATAATATATAATATATTTATATTTTTACAAGACACGGACTCATTAAATTATTGTAATGGCTTTCACTTAATAGACCCTTTTTTCATTACATTACATAAATAATTTCAAATAGACCAAGTAAATATAAATATGCATATATATGAATACTTATCATATTTTATTGCTCTTCTCATTAAAAATTCATCAAAATGTATGTTTTACTTTGAATTTATTAGTCAATTTAAATATTTTGCTTTTAGACTTTTTTCATGTTTATTTTTTGACATTAATGTTTAAAAATGTATGATATCTTATTTAAATCTAATTATCACGGTAAAATATAAATTTAATTTATGTTATAAATTAATATTAATTTGAGAATTCGGCGGAAAGTAGGGAAAGGAGTGTCTTAAGACCAGGTTCCCTCTGCCTACTCTGCGGTCAACTCGGTACAGTGCGATCTGGCAATATTGATTTGATAAACTAATATTTACCAGCTTTTTATACCGGCTTACTTTTTACCTTAGCTTTTACCGTAGCGTTTGGCGCTCCGTTCTCTCTGACTACCCCGCTAGGGATAACGCGTGAAGCTAAGTTAATACCAGCTTTTTATATAAAAATCTAACTGTACCTACAAACCTATGTAAAATTCTACATTATTACGTGAAATTACATATATAAATAAATAAGTCTGAGACAGAATAACATTAAACAATTTATATGCAAATTCAACCCAACTGTCACAAGTACAAGTCCAGTATACTATACATATCCTGTTTTTATAATTTTTAACAATCTTAACTCATACTTAGCAAACTATCAACTTTCATAACAAGGTATGTTGCCTTAATCTTTGTAATAAACGTGCGTATTAAACGGTATATTTACCATTGACGCCACATATATTACTTCTCAGCCTTGTATTTACCATTACCGACTATGGATTTACAATCTAAGTAAATGTGATCGTAAGTATCGAAATAACCCTGTGACCAACTAACCATATCAAAACTTGGAAAGGAGGATCTATTAATAAATAAATATGCGTATAATATATTAAGAATAAAAGTTTTAATCTTAATGCATATTAAATTTCCCTACATTTTTGTCTGTATATCTAAAAAGTTTAACATATTTTGTTTACATGGCTAAACAAAATGAATAAAGTATTAACATATAATAATAAATATAAACACATGATCTGTTTCACCCGTTTAATACCCCGTTCCCTAATTCCTGCCCAATATTCGAGACATAGCAAGTCCTGTTTGGAACTCAACGCCGCGTTTAACTTTGACATCATACGACTTTATATAAATACAGAATTAACTTTTTTCGTACCTATTCCCATTATTTGGGATTTGTTATTTTGTTTCATTTCATCTTTTTTAATCTTACATAAATTTGAGATAAAAAATTAACTTATTTATCTTAAATTTAAATTAAATAAGATAGGTATTTTTTTATACTGAAGAACTTGAGAAAATTTGCATTTATCTTCACTCAACCAGTCATTTTCTTCATTTTATTTTAATCTCGTAAATGCATATTTTCATTGTAACACTTACCGTTATTGCTCTAGACAAATTCATTCCACTTTCCATTTTTCATTTTCTTGGATGCAGACATTTTAAAAGGCAATTCGTAAAAGTAAACGCGGAACAGTAATGTTGACTATAGTCTACGTCTGAGAGCCTTACTTTAGCCTCAGGTGGCGGATCCAAACGCCGCAATTTGAATTGTTACCAGAACGAGGAAAATGAAACATTAAATTCATTTCCTCGCTATAGCAATGGCGAGAATCGAACCCACAACCTGTAGCACTTACTGCGCCACGTTATGATAGAAAAAATATTATTATTTATATTGTTTACTAAATTTTATTTATTATTAATATTATTATTAATATTGTTTACTAAAGGCAAGTAGTAAACTTAACACACGTTTTTAAACGTTGCTAGTAATCGTTATTCATAGTAATTTATAGCGAAATTACTATTCATGAGACTCGCTCGCAATTATCTAAAAATGATTATTATCGAGTGCATCTCTTAGTAGCGGAGATATGCGTCAACCACATCGCAAGATATCGTGTTAAGGAGGCTTCGACAGTTTACAAAAATATACTGTGTTATTGAAGTTCTCGTGACTCATTTTCTGTGTTAAAAAATTAATTAAAACAATGTATACCACACTAGTTATTTAAAAAAACGATTCATAGGTATCTTTCATTCTTATGAAAGATATTTTATAATTTACTTATGAATAATAAAATATGTTTTAAAGAAAAATTATGAAATACATTTTGAAGATATAAAATACAGTTTACAAAACAATTAATATCCTATTATCTTGGTTGTTATTCAGTTTTAACGAAAATTATAAAGAATGACCTCAGCATTTCGTTCCCATGATATAAATATGCTGAGTAAACTACGCTACCCTATTCTCATAGAGTAGTATAAAAATATCACTTGCTGTAGAACTGTAGAAGTATTTTTAAAATTAAAAATTTAATTTCACTTTCCATACTATTATACTAAGATTGCATAATACTAAACGGGAAAAATATGTAAATTTTAAAATTATTTCAATTACTATATATACATATTTATGTATTTTAGTTTGTATAAAGAGTAAAATGTATTTCTAGGCACATATTTAATCCGTTTCGCAGCAAGATAGCAAAAAATAGATATCGTTATTTACTCTTCATATTAAATTTATGCTACGCCTCCAGCATTCTAAACCACAATTGTTTATATTGCTATGTAAAGAAAATCTAAGATTAAAATTAGATAGATATGTAATGATCATTTGTATTTTATTTCATTCTGTTTTTGTATCTTTGCCTAAATCAAAATAGAGTACGCAGAGTAAACGTAGTGATAAGACACTCCGTCCTCCACTTTCCGCCGGATTTTTCAAAGCATTGCGTATCGTGCCTTCCCCCTTGAAGGAATGAATTATTATTTCTTAATCGTTCTTTTTTTTATGGAAAAGACACGGCAAACGAGCGTGCGGGTCACCTGATGGTAAGT